>JAUMHL010000008.1:8673157-8725221 GCA_032362345.1 Sandelia bainsii | reverse complement strand
CAAATGAATTATAACTATGTTTAGGTCTGGGGTTGATTATTAAGCTGGAGTTGTAGATTGCTGCGACTCCTCCACCCTGACCTGTGCTTCTAGGAATATGATAATTAATATGACTTGGGGGGGTAAAATAATGTGATTTAATCTGCACGCACCGCAGGGATATAAGCATAATATTGACAGAGTATATTAAGAATCCTGCAGCCTACTCTCTTTGTCTTCTTAATACCATTTTCGTTATTCTACTCTACACCATCTCTTCTAAGAGACAAAAGGACACTCACACTTGCATACATATTCTCATACGTGTGCCAAAATCAGTGACAGACACACAAATTATTTATCAGATTAGCACAGAAACACAGAAGTAACAAACATGAAACAAACCTCAGTACTGCTTTTTATTGTGCTTCTGACTTTTTTGCTTTATCTTTGTCTTCATTCCAATTTTCAACATAATCTGTTGACAACATAGAGACAAATCTGTTGGTTCCCTTCCAGGAAAATGTGAAGAACTTTTTAAAATAAAAAAATTTGACTTTCCTTTTAGTTTCTGATTGAACAGAATATTTCAAATGGACAGAAAAAACTGTTTCCTGTAATTACCATCAAACAGTCATTTAGCCAATTTAAATGGACAAAATGAGTCACTCTGTTTGGTGTCATCATGTGAGAGTTGTTTGAGGAGAACAGGAATAAATTATACACAAGTATGTTAAAGGTGGAGGTTTTAAGACCACCTCCAAGCAGCTGGATGATCCTGTAACAAGAGGTGCAATTATTATTAAGACTGTAGCCAACCTCCCTGGACATGGCTGCAAGAGAAAAGTCGACTCCAGATTGACCAGAATAATAGTGTGAATGGCAGACAGAGAGTCAAAAACATCTGAAGAGACACAAGTTGAAGTCTAAGGTCAAAGTACATCAGTGGCTTATAGCACCATTCGTCACTTCTTGAGCTGTTGAAAGAAGAAAGCTGTTGAAACAAAACAAAAAAGACTTTGCTAAAATGCATATTGACAAGCCGCAATGTTCCTGAGAGAAGAGCTTTTGGACAGATGACGCAAAAGTGGAGCGATCTGGTCACATCAGTTCTATGTTCACAAAAACTCTGTACCCTACTGTGAAACATGGGTATGTTTTGGAGCTGCTTTGCTGCATCCTTGAGTCTGTGCAGGGCAAAATTAAATCTCAAAACTATCAAGGAATCCTGGAGCCAAACATACTGCACACTGTCAAAAATCTCTGTCTCAGTCACAGTTGGTCCTAAAACAGCATAATTAAAAGCTAAGAACTAACTAGCTAAGAAACACTGGACTATTCTCAACTGGATTTCTATCAAACCTGATTTATGGACCATAATTATCTTAAATAAGGAGAAATGGTGAAGGGAGAGGAAAGACAAAGACACCAGCAAACTGCTCTCACTATCATTCATCTGTATTTAGTGAAGGACAGACTACTGGAGCCCTGAGGAATCAGGCATCACCTAGTTTCATTAGACTTTTTGCCTAAGGCCCATTTGGAAGAAAAACTAAATTATAGATGCTGAAAAAATGATAATGTGAAAAAAAACAACTAAATCAGCTTTTCCCCAAATGCTATTTTGTCTGCAAATACACAATGGTCACATTCACTAACATGATGCCAGAACCACTTCACAAAGCAATAACGTGTCTGTCAACATATTTTGAGGTTCTTCTGCCCTCTGGTGGCCTAAAAAAATGAATAATGCAGCTTTAAAACTCACTATTTATCCTGTCCTCCGTGAGTTACACAAAAATCCGGAAACCACTCATCTGCTTTTGACTAAACTAGATTAAATGACGTTTCTCACCACTGTCTGCTGCTTTTCAGACATCCCACTCTGCTCCACAGAGTGTCCACTTACAGCTGAAAACAAGGTGACATATTTGTTCCTGATTGGTCCAGACTGGGCGGAACAACATGTTTACTGCTATTGACTTGTTTTTCAGAGCATCCTTCCCTCGCCAAGCAGATTTTTGGCAGTGTGCGTGGGGAAAGAGCCTTCCTCGGAGCTCGACCAACCCCTGAGCTGAATGAGAAGGAGCTGGGCGGTGATGACAGGGTGTCAGCGGGGGGTTAAGCTGTGACCCAGATTCCTGCATGAGTCTTTGTCCTGGAGGAAAGAGAAGATTCTCCTTGTTCATCTTGATGAGGACCGATTTACTTGCTCTTATAAATACAGTGATACATACACAGAGAGAGAGAGAGAGAGACTTGAGCAAACTGAAGAGGAGAAAAAGTTTTCTTTGAGTTGCAGTTATTCATTTGCCAGGACGTGCATTATGGATTACTTTGGAGGTAGCTCGCCAGATATTTGTAATTATATATTTGTATTTGTTTGTAAAGTAATCTCAGACGAAAAAGTTTGGTTTTTCTGCAATGTTTGTTCAGTACTTCTCCATATATACCACACTCATCTCAACCATTTCATGTGGTTCAGAGCTGCTTTATGCATAAATATTATTTTTAAAATATTTAAATTACTAAAGATAAATGTATATTTACTTACATCCTCCGAAATAATTAAGTTAAATTACATCAAACGCAGCAACAGCTGTAACTTACTGTAACAGTGCTTCTGTGTGCTTAGTGCACCAGTGGTTTCTTTCTTTTTCAGGACACTCAAATATTAGTTATATTCATATTAACGACTGTATGTCCAATATTTGTGCAGTTCCTCTGATTGTTTTCCCGTCTTTTTCTCAGATTTAAAATAGCTTGTTTTTTCTCCCATAGACAGCTCTCTGGTTTTCATGCTGATTTATCCTTTTTAATAACAAATGCAGTTTATGCAGTAAATCCTAAAACCAGGAGCAGTCATTTAAAGCTAGTTATGATTTCACATGTTCCAGTACTTTTGCTCACTTAGAATTTAGGTCACCTGATACAAAAGGTCTTGTTCTCACTTGTTTAATGTTTCAAATAAAAGCTGAAATTCTGAGCTGTCATATTCATAACCACCTTTTGATTGAAAAAACAAATGTCTTCGGTTTACAACAAAAACAACTGAATTGTTGTTCCTGAACTTTCGGAAGCACACAGACACACACACAAACACACACACACACACACACACCATTGACATCAACTAACACAGGACAGTTTTTTGAGATATATTTACTGTTTATTTTAAATTGAAAGAAACGTTTGATGGTCAATAACAAAATCTTTGCAGAGGTGAAAACGTTTTTCATTCTATTTGTTCCAGTGAGATAAAAACAAATCAACAAGCTGCAACTGAAGTGTTTTATTAAACTAATGTTTCCAGTGGCCAACAAAGAGGTGTTTTGTTCATGAGCTGAATGACACTGACATCCAAACCCTTAAGGTGTCATCAGGGTCGCACAAAGCAAGAAACCTTGGCAAGTCCCCCCCCACACCCCCACACACGTACTTACATAGGGTTTTGTCAGGAGGGGTGAATGTGGGAGGTGTCCTTGGTTTTGGGTGGGTATTTCTTATTCCCTGAACCCCCTCCTTCCTCCTCCTCTTCCTTTATCCTTGTCTTCCCCCTCTTTTATGTGAGTGTTCGCGGCCCCCACATTCTCACAGCGACTCAGAGCCGTGGAGCATCACATGGTAAGAACACCGGGCCTCTGCTCACACTAAAATCTGAACCACAAACATCGAACATTAAACTCTGTTCAACGTTTGTGCTTCTTCCTAAAACCAAATATTAGAGTGTAAGAAACAAGGACGAAAGAATTGGTTTTGTCATGACTTACTGATGAGGGATGGATTTGGAAGAGTGGGGGATGTGCTTGGAAGGGGGATTAGTTTTGTTTTGATGCTGTACGTCTTTATTTTTCCATCTCCCAGGAACTCCTGCAGTGGAAAAGATTACTTCCACTGGCGAAGGAGATTGCTTTGATCTGTCCATTTGTCATGTTTTTTATTCTTATTGTTTATTCTTATTTTTTATTCTTATTTTGAGATGGATATCAACTTTTGGTGAAATCGTGAATATGTTAAACAAGGAAGAGAAAAAAAGATCAGTCAGGAAATGGTGGTGCACCTGCTTCATGAGGCTGAATGCTGCAGCTTGTTGTTTCTCAGTCTTGATGCAAAATCATTTAACAGAATGTTTTTATATTTGCTGTGCATCCTCTCAGTCACTTCAACTTCCTCAAAAAGTGAATTTAGGAGATATTTAGTACATCTTACTAGGCTCAGATAGACTTTGACTGATACTAATGGTTTCCTTCTGTGTGTTATGTTTTATAACTGCGTCATTTCTGATTCTGATTGGCTTACAGGTGTCTGTTTGAGTTAGGTGTGCGGGCAGCTCCTGCTCCTCCTTTAAAAGTTTTTAGACACTATAGGAATTTTTTTTTAATTCAATTCAGCCACAACAAAACTTGAAATTTGATTATTAGTCTGTATTTTTTTACAGTGCTATTGGTGCATGTATATTTTGCTGAGGTGTTGCACAAACCTTTCAATTAAAGGACAATTGTGGTTTATTTAAACTTAGTGTATTTCTTATAAATGTAGCTACTGCTCTGTGCACTCTTTGCTGCCGCTGTAGTGATCTGGTGAACGAGGACTCATGCAAAACTATGGGAATAGGGCCGAGCCACAAGTCTCCTATGTGTAGTAGGAGTATGTTCACTATGTGAACGTGATTTTTAAGAGGAACTTCTCATGGAAAGTTCAAACAGAAAGAAGATGCCTGCAATAGATGATGACCTAACAACCCAGTGTAAAACCTGTCAGATTTTATTTCTGGATATTTTTATCTTGGGATAACTGTCCAACACATTTGTAACTTTTCACCTCTGCTATCACTATATAGGGTCAAATATATTCTCCCCTCTCATAGTATTTTACATGTTGTAATTTCTTAATGTATGGAGAGCTGAGCGTCTGTCCAGCTGCTCATTTTTCTTTTTTTATGAATTTTGAAATAAGACTCCAGGAAAAAAACATATAGATAAAATTTCCTATAGTTACACCACAGGAATTGTATGTAAGTCTTTTTTTCTAAGTCAGGAACTGGGTCCGTTTTTCTCCTTAGTCAGATCCCCGGCTCCCTGAGTTACAAACTGGTCGTATGGCCTCTCTGTCTTTGCTGCCATCCTTTGTGTTTAGCTCCTCGGCTGTCTACTCTGGGTTGGATAAATATGGGTAACTATCAAAGTGATGGTCATTCAGACAGTAACCACAATGGACTGTGTGTATGATACGGATACATATGCAGGATGATTAGGTAAGCCAGGACACTTTCTGGACTAATGTACTAAATCCTTATTAATTAGCGTAGTGGCTACTTTCTGTGAATAATTCTAGGCAGACTCAGAGACAAGTCTTTGAAATGATTCATGTAAAAATCAGGTTTATCTGGAAAGCTGCTGGAGGCTGATACTTCTCAATCCAACACTGTCTCCTAAAAATGACATTTCTGCATAAATGTAATGCAATCGCAAATACGATTTGTAGGGAACATAATCACTGGTTAGTTTATGTTTGGATGCAACGTGATTTGCTGCCACTTATCTGGAATTGGGTTGTGGTGGCAGCCGGCTCACCAAGATAATGCAGAAGTCTATTTTCTCAGCTACGTTCTCCAGCTCCTTCTGGGGCATCCTGAGGTGCTCCCAGGCCAGATGAGATATAATCTTTGAAGTGTGTTCTGAGTTTGCCCTGGGATCTCCTCCCAGTTGAACGTGCCTGGGAAACCTCCAGTGGAAGGCGCCCAGGAGGCATCCGAATAACATGCCCGAATCACCTCAACTGGATCCTCTCACTGTGATGGAGCAGCGACTCTATTCCAAGCTGCCTTTGAATCTCTGAACTTCATCCCTTATCACTAAGACTGCGAAGGATTGCTGAGCTCAGCCTCATTTTGGCCACTTATATTCACACCATGCCGGTATAACTGGCATGCACTATATTTTTGTGTGCTGTGTTGAAATAGATTTCTGTAATCTTAGCTTGCTCTCACTTGTGAAGCTGTTTCTCACCTTTGCTGTTTGGAGTTAAGACACCTTCTCTTGTAACTCAAAAACTAAATTTAGTTCAATAGGTAAACATATGGCTGATAATTTTTAATATTAATTTGTCAGATAATTTGTTGGGCAGTGGCCACTATAAGTAGAATAATGACATCTGAGTTGTATATTTGTGTACACAAAATGTAAAATTCGTAGAGCATTACTTTTTAGGCACACAAATGTGTGCACAGGACACATTTCAACAAGCACGTCTGACTGAGGGAACAGATGTTCTTCTATTTTAATTATTACAGTAACGTACACACATGCAGAACCATAAATCTGTTTTTGCCTTGGTCGACATCAGGTCTATTTAATATGCATAAACATACCTACAGTTCTTGTGCACTGGGCTCAGACCACTGCCAGTGGTGTCTTACTAGACAATACACTGTGTCTATATGCAACGATGCTTACTATGTTCCTTCACCTTCAGCTAGTCAGTACAGACAATGAACAAAGAAATCTGAGATCAGCTTATACACATATCATTTTTATTAACCACCCAGTGGCATCTGTGAGGTTTGAGGCAAGGCAAACAGGGTTAGTTTAAAGATTTAAAGAATGATAACTCCAAGCCGACAGGGGGCACCAGGGAACACTACACACAGAAAACAAATAGTTTGAAGTTGTGCTTCCTGGGAGATGAGTCTGGCAGCACTTAATAAAATACAAGCACAACAACAGAGATCTGAAATCCAAGTCCAGCAATCCTCAAACATGAATCAGTCCAAAAAGTCTGATCCAAGATTATCAAAAAGAAGTTGGGTCAGGATGTCAAAGTAAACTGGTGAAGCCTGAACCATGATACCATCCCATTCTTGTGAATTCAAATTTCTTCAAAATGTCCACTTGGAGTCAATAATGAACTGAATCTGATTAGACTAGGTGGTCAAAGGTCAAAGTCACTGTGACCTTAAGTTTAGCCATTCTTGTGGAAGTGTTATCACAACACATCACAGCCTTGAGGGAATTTCTTACACTCAACAACTGATCACATTTTGGTGGTTAAAAGTCAAGGTCACTGTGATGTCATTCATGTTCTCGTCAACGCTATTTCAGAAACACCTGGAGGGAATTTCATTCTATCCGGGACAAATGTCGACTTGGACTCAAGGATGAATTGATTAGAATATGAGTCTGGACAGACATGAATGGAAACTACAATTTTGCTGGTTGGCGGCAGAATACAACAGAAATGCAGTAATAACGGTTTTGTTTGAATTGCTCTCATTGTTAAGTAGAAAGAAGAATCCTAAAGTGTCTGTAAATCCAGTCATTCAGGGGGGGAACTTCCGGAGCACAATGTACTTGTGATTTCTTTTTCCATTTCATCAGCAACAGGAAACATTAGAAACAAGAAGCCTGTTTTATACACTGACCAAGGAGCACAATGGTTCACTTTGACTCAAATTAATGCAGACTGTTAAGTGTTTACTTAAATGCAGCTTGGAAATGCAGTTAATTAAACACAATAAGTGACACGAGAAACAGACTGTGGGCAAACCGTCGGAACATTTTGATCAGCCTGGAGCATTTTCATTAATACTGATTCCTAATATGTATGTGTAATAAATATGCATTTCATAATTCTTGACAGGAGAGCTTAAGGCAACATTATTAGCTGATATTAATTACAGACACAGAGGAGAAGACGATAAATGTTTTATATTTATGCATGTTTTTGCAGTTCAGGATTAAAACTGTTTTGTTGTATTTTTCTCATTTTAAGTTATGAGATAAAAGTTCAATATTTTCCTATTTCTTAAAATATTTATTTGTGAAACACTAATTCACATCGATTAATGCCCGTTGTTTGTTTCTTTTGTATTTGTATTGTATTTTGTATTTTTTCATTTCAACTTGCAGAATGTTTTTCTTACAGAAAAATAAATGTGATGCTCTCCTCCACCTTCCTCCTCCCTGCTTCTTGTCTGATAGTTACATGTCCAGTCTGGACTCCTCTTGGGGGAGTGTTTCTGACGCTTGGCGGATTTTCAATAAGCGACTGACAGCGACTCACACCCGCACTCTGTGTCTATTCTTTTAACATTTAATGCTCAGGCATCATGTCACTCCGGCATTGGTGGATACAGACGTAGAAAAAGACTGCAAATATTCTCAGGTTCAGGCTGTTGAGAGATTAATGAAGCTGAACAACATATATAACTATTTTTCATCACGCATTCTAGTGTTGTTGAAAGTGTTGATACACAATGATGCTAATTTCTTGTCGTGTTTGTTGCTGCACTGACCCAGCTGCCTTGAAAAGATAATTAAAGTTTCATTGTGGTTCTTATTCAGGATCTCGTTTGTAGTACTAAAATACATTTATACTCCTGTCATAATCACACAACTTTCTCAATGTCGCAGTAAGAGTAACTAGATGAAGGAGAAAGAAAATCTCTGGAGTATTTTAAACATTTAAGAGTTCATGTTCAGTATTTACTTTAGGTTTGATGTCCACTAGCTGACTCCACCTGTCTGCTGTTTGCTAAAACATTCACGCTAAATGGGGCTAAAATGTAAAATTAAACACAAGTACTTCTGAAAATTAATTACTTGTCCCCTCTTTCTCCCCAACAAAATGTCCTTCTCCAGCTACAATGAGTGTCCTGCCATGCACCTTCCTCTTCCTCCTCCTCCTCTGCCTCCCTGTCCTCACTGAGGCCAAGCGGCAGACTGGTCAGGGGAAGCCTGATAAACCCCGCCAGCCTCCGTCATCCCCCCCACCGGCCAAGCGGCCCAGAAATCGCTCAGTGCCCGGCTCCGGGGAGTTGACCACCAAGGAGGGACATCGCTGCAACTGGCAGACGTCTGGTGAAGGCCTGGTGAGCCTGCTGGTGAACTGCAGCATCGAGACACTGGGAGAGCAGCAGAGGTGAGGGAGGCGTAAACAGTAGCATCTGACTCCACTCTGTGGACCTTGTAGAGTGTAACTTGGACAGGGTCGACAGGGCATAATAAAACATTTAATACCATTAAATGTGTGTCATTTAGTGACCTAGTGTTCATGTTGGTCATTTTCAGTCATCATTTCCAATCATAATGATCCTGGAGTTCAGTTAGTGAGAAGAACAATTAAAACTGGAGATTATTATTCAAACAGGTTCCTCCATGAAGTAGTGTAATTTTAAACTGTGTGAGATCCCAGACACAGGATCTCCCCTGTGTGTTATTCTCTAACTGAGAGTGTTATTGGTATTAATGAGCTGGCTGTTACTTGGTTGGTTACATCTTTATCAACACAACATAGTGCATTTGTGGCTATTGGAGCCCTCTTAGTAAAGAGATGTAGGTAGTTTCCTACATTGCCTCAAGGTAAAGTCTTGTTTCCATCATTAAAAGAAACAAATTGTTTAATTGTTATAAATAATAACTGTCAAAATATCTAATGATCCAAAGAGCAGTTTATGATCGAATTATTGTAGCTCTCTGTTTCTAAAATAGGACGAGTTCAAAAAACAATGACAAAAAAGGAGATTGAAAGAGAAGGCTCCTTCCATGTTCTCCAGTTTGTTTTCATTTTTTTCTTTTCTCCTCCTCCATCAGGTATTGGTGCCGTTATGCTGGTAAACCAGACCTCTGTCAGGGCTATAGCTTGAAGTCCAGCCAGTACTGGAAGCAGCTGGTGGGAAAGCTGAAGAAAAGGCAGAATGCCTGTGAGGGAGAAAAGGTCCTGAAGGCCAAAACCTGCAAAAAGGCGCCAGCCGAGGCCCACATGAAACTCGCCCAGCGCAGCGATGAGGAGGAGAGGAAGGGAGGAAAAGAAGGAGGGAAGAAGAAAGTATCACCGGCCGGTAAGAGCTCAGACGGAGGGAAGGCAGAGAGGAGGAAGAAGAAGGAGGAGGAGGAAGAGGAGAAGAAGAAGACAGAGGAAGCAGCTGGGTCTGAGGAGGAGGGATATGTGAACGACATGGAGCCGGTGCAGAGTTACTGCAGTGAGGGATGGCACGCGGTCTGCTCGTTCTTCGTCAAGTTTTTTGAGGGTTGATAGAAAAATTTTAAAAAGAAGGTTCAACGTTAACTTTTGCAACATGATGGTGCGATTTCACAATCTGAAAACAATAAAAAATAACATTTTTTGAATCATTCTGGAAGCTTCAGGCAGCTCTTTTGTAAAAATATTTTCTCTTCAACTTCACATGTTAAAATATCCTCGAATATTTGGAGTCAACATTAGAGGAAAACGTTTGGGTTTGGGCTTAAAATCAAACACTTGATGATAATTTCTTAACAAATAAGGCCCCTGTGCATGTAACTGTGACAGTGTAGTGGAGTGACAAGCAATCTGAATTGTATAAAGATACTAAGTCAATAGTGAATGAAAGGAACAATAAATCAGAAATGTTCCCATCAGACCATTTACTGATGAAACATGAAAATGTTTTAATGCCGGATGATGTTTTGATATTTTGGGTTGAGTTTGTGTTAATTGAGCATAGTTAGGTTTAGCATCTGTTATTTGTCATTTGTTGTTTTGTTCTGTAGAAATGTTAAACCACATAAAAGTGTAAAGTGGAGCTGTAAAACCTGTGTAATGTGACTGACTAACAAATAACAATTACTGCGTGAATAGATGTGCCATTTATTCTGTCCTATAAAAATTGACCCCATAAGTCGTTTGTTTATTCCAAACCTAATGTCACGTCTGGTTACTGATTTTTGTCAGTTAGATCTGTGCAACATTTTCTTTTTTCTGCAGAAAGTTTTACACTGAAAGTGTTTAAAAACAATCTTCTTTCAGTTCTGCCAAAGTTCAAAATACAAGTAACCACACTCAGATATGCATATTATTACCTGCATAGAGTAACTTGACAACAGCAATGTAAATCTAAAAAATGCAGGTATATTTATTAAAACACAGAAATATGTTCGTCAACATAGTTTTTTAATCAAAATAACAAACATAATTAAGCAAGCAAAAGTCAAAGTTCAATTTCAGTTCAATTCAATTTACTCATATATTACCAAAATACAACAGAATAATCTCAAGGTACATCACTAATGAACTCAACAAACCATTAACAGAAGAAACCAGCAGGACCAGATTTAGCGTGGTCCGCTTATTAACATAACTCATGGCGACATACCATTGTTTCCATGAGTAAATGGTAGAAGTTCAGTCATTTAAGTACTTAATGAGGATTTCAGATCAGTAGAGGATGGCAGTATCTGTATGTTAGAGAGCCGACTTTGGCTGAAAACATTGATGCCTACAAAAATAAGTAGCTTTCTGCTATCATGCACGCTCTGTGAGATATGTGACAACACGGAGGTTTGGGAGCATAACAGTGAATTTCTGTTGCGGCACAGTGACACTCCTCCCTTTGCTAATCCAAAAAAAAAGAACACCTAACTTTGCTGTGGAGCAATTTCCAAAGACAGACAAAGAGCGAAGAGCCAGGAATGTGGAGAGCCTGGACACCTCTCGGTGGTTACCATGCCAACAACCCAAGAGGTTGTATGTGTGTGTGTGTGTGTTGTAGTGGGTTATTTGGCAGTCTGACAGGATGTATCGTACAGACCCCAATTTGTTAAAAAGGGGTTGTACGACCTATGAGGTGTGTGCACATTTGCAAAGACACACACACACATAAAACGACGATAAAGACTCACACGAAAGCGTTGTACTTTTATTAGCTTGAATTCTGCATCCACTTGCCCATTCATTTATTGATGCATGTATCCTGAAAACATGCTAATGCTAACATGGCAAAGTTGCAAATCTAACATGCTAATTATCATCATGTCATGATGATAATTGCATAAACTTTCACATGGGAGTTTACTATTTGTATACCTTAATTAAAAGCTCTCAACATTAGATTTGCATCACTAGGCACCAACGTATTCCCGTTATCCATACCAGTTTGTCAGTGCTCAGAGTAGCACTTAGTTAAATTAAAAAGTTGAGTAGATTTTAGTGAGTCAAAAACATTTAAATAACATCTGGCATCCGTCTTATTCTTCCCTGCCTTTTGATTGTCAGCAGCCACCGCTTTCTACACATAAAAAAAAGAAGAGAAATGCAGTATGTGTAAGTAAGATCCTTGTGAGGCTCAGCACTCAAAGTGAAGAGTGAAAAGCAGGTAGAGCAGCTCTCAGTGTTGAGGGAGCTTGGTGGCATGGAGGGTTTGTTTGGGATCATAATGGCTGACATTTTGCTGCAACATGGCGGCAGCACCGCTGGCTGCTGCTGCAGGCTGGGGCCCACAACGTGCCCTGTTTGGTCAACGGTCTGTTGTTGTTGAGTGTGTAACGACTGACTGAGGACGACTGTTGAATTGAAAAGTACACCAGCTCGCGCACAGACACACACACACACTCAGCAAGGAGCAGCATGGGTCAGATCGTCCATAGATTCAGACACTAAGACCCCCCATGTTGGACGCTGGCTGTCTGCCTGTAAGGACTCAAGCACAGCGAGGGTCTGGCAGCTCCCTGCCTCAGTTCAGCTTAGCTTTTCTTTACCATCTTCATTTTTCCTCTCCCCTTTGGACACTGTGGGCACACACCTCCATGCACACTGCCAAACAAGTCTAAGGTCCCCCTGGGCTGCAGATTAAGTCACTAAGCTTTTCTGGGAAATTGATTTCTCCCTAGTGTTTCATCTTTAAAGAAACTTGACACACATTCACGGTCTAGATGTTAAATATGCTGCTTGTTGTTGCTGTTAGTGTGGATCAGCCCACTCTCCAGAGGCAACAGCACGTATTAGAAATGAATATAGTCAGTGTTCAATGAAGATAGATTTTACTAGTGGGTGTATAAATCTCATTAGGAGCTAAATTACATACTTATTTTCGTTTTGTGTGATGAATTGCACCTTTAACCAGAGTTTAGGTCAGGGTCTCACGGTGGATCGAAAGAAGACAAATCAGAGGACGAACATGCAGATTTTCTTCCCAGCTAAACAGGACAATCCTGTTTCCGTTTGCTCTATTTCCCGCCCTCATTTCAACACATTTTCACCAGTTAAATCATCACCTGCTGCGTCTGTCATATTTTTGAGAAGAGTAAAAGTGGCTCACTCTTCCCTGATTTAAGTGTCCAAGCTGCTGCATCAGTCTCAGTAGCAGATTCAGCAGATCTGTGCTGCTCTCTGATGGAAAATATTTGTAACTGCTAAAGGAATAAGATATTCATGAATCAGATATTAATGTAGGAAGTTTATAACATGGCACAATATTAACATGTAACTTATAATAGAAAGTCTTTGAAATAAAAATAAAAATGTACAAAGTATTTAACATATATGAGTAAATCTGTATGTCCAGTGCATAGAAGTGAAACCTGAGATCTTTCCTTAAAGATAAAACATGATATCTATTGTTCATTACAGAAGTATTGTGTACTCCATTGCCCAACTATCTGAATACTATTAGTAATAAATGACTTCATAGATTTACATTTTCTGAGCTGTAACAGATTCATTCCAGGTTTAGATTTCACCACCAGGGGTCAGTGTTCGATCACTGATGTAAAATCCCACATACCATCATCGTAACGTGAGAACTGTTGGAGATAAACTAAGGTGTTTCATGAACGGAAAATCACTGGTGAGATATTTCTCTCAATGACAAACACTGTCACATTCCTTAGGTTTAAATCAGCAGGAAAAAACACAGACACACACACAAAATATTTTTGTAGCAAAAATTTTGTATTTTTTTTATTTTGACATACTTTACATTTAACCAGTGACTGATGATCTACCACTTATAGAAAAAATGTGAAAATGAGTATATCTCAGTTCTGACTGAGTTTGACCTATTGAAGTGTGACTGTTAGCATGATAGCAGTGTGTGTGTGTGTGTGTGTGTGTGGGTGTGTGTTGCTAAAAAAGTGAAAAGTGGGCATTGCACACAGATTGCTGCTTCTTACATCATCACCTGAGGCACGAGGATGATGATCTATTCTGGCTTCTAAATTAGTTTAACACGTGTGACAACTTATTTACTTCACAAACAGTCACCTCCCATTACACTGACTGAGCAGGTCAAAGATACAGTGTCTATGAAGACCACAGAAGATTCTCATGGTTATCACACATTTCATTTAATTTCAGATACTTAGTCCTGGATGGTTAAAACAAGTGAAGTATAAGAAAACTGAAGTCACCATAACACAAAAAAGGTGTCAAATGTTTCAAGAGAGCAAACAAGTGAGCATGTGGGTCATCTCTTATAATCTGGGAGGCCCAGGTGAGCTAAGCATGAGCTGATGACCCTCCCATGCAGCTCCCGCACTGGTTGGCCAGGACCATCTCCAAGAAAACAGGAAAATGTTAAACAAGATGCCAGGACAATAAAACTATGCAAAAAATGAGTCTGACATCATCTTGGTGTCGCCGCACACAATGGTTAAAATCTACAACCCATTAGTTTTACTGGGTCCAACCGCCAACCCAGAGGCCTTGGACCCAAAGAGGCAATTAACGGATGAGAAACATCAGGCAAATGATAGCTAGTCAGGATTATGGCATTTTTCTGTTTGCACATCCATAACATAGATTGTAAAACAGTTCCCACCTCAGGAAACCTGCTGTTTTAGGAGGCAGGAAACCAGGAAGATGAGGAACACAACAGAAAATGAAATGAAAGAAAGTTCAACCACTGATTTTGGGCTTTGGTGTTCAAGAGTTGCACTGAAGTGTCCCTCATCATTCACCACCATTAGAGTGGTGAAGTAAAGCAGCAAATCTTCACACGGCTCACAGGCCGACCCCCTAGTTCGAGCTGCAATAAAGCTCCAATAAAGTTCACAAAAACAAACCAAACATGAGCTGTAGCCTATTATTAAAAAAACCCATCTAGCTCAAGCAAATTGTGTAGACAAACAACAAGGACACTATCTGTATTCCCTCTCCGTAATTATTTTGGTTCTTCTAACTTAGAATTAGACAATGATATGTCTGGATAATATTTAAGTTGTTATGATGATGTCACCATCCAAAAAAAGACATGTGAGTGGAGTCTTGTTGACCTTGTTTTGTCCGCTGGACTCTTTCTTGAAGTGTGAGCTGTTCATGCTGTTGTCAGGATATTTACACAAACGACAAGTCAGCCATCAGTCAGGCTACAGTCCAGCTGCACACGCTGCCCGGCTATTTCAAGAGCAGCCTCGGGCAGCACAGTGGCTCTGTACGGGTGTGTGTCAGAGTGTATGTTTGAATATGAACCAATATAAAAACGGACAATATTAATACTACATGCATGACACACTCACACACCCATGCTGTAAGAGTGTGTGTGATTGTGCATGTGTTTGTGTGTGTTTTTGGGCAGGGCCGACCTAATTTCACCACAGTGTTCGAATGTGCCAATCTGCAGGGTGAAATGAGGGTACACACCTCAGCACGCTGCCACTGCATGACTTAAGGAGACCTGACTATGACTTACTATGACAGACGCCAGAAAACAACGTTGATATTGGAAGATGATGTGATATTTCCTGCTAGATAGACAGTGGGCAGTGTTCAGTCTCAAGTACATTTCAACCATCGAACAAGAAGGAAATCTGATAAAATGACACAGAGCAAAAAGGAGCAAATGATTCAAACTGATGGAAAACTAATAAGCTTCTGCATTTTGTACCACTAACATACATGAACTCTTCCACCTCAAGACATGTGGGTTTATTGCAAATTTCCCAAAGAGGTTTGGGTTCTTTCAAACATACAAACAGCTGCAGGATCAATTACGTCAAAAATCTGAGCAGTTGATAATTTTATATTGACAACAAGTTATGGCTTTGATTTACTGTTAATAGGACGACAGCCACAATGTGCTACTAATCTGAAATATGATGAACTGAAATGAAGCTTTAACTATCCTGACCTTTCTTTTCAGGCTGTAAACAGTCTGTTTACACCTTTAATCTGTGATTAGAGTCTCTGGCAGAGCTCTCCTTTCTATTTTTATATGAGTCATAATTTCTTAAAGCCTGCAGTTACGACCTCAATAAAGCTGCAGTTGAAAAGCAGCTGTAACTCTGTGGAGTCCTGCCAGACAATTAAATGAATGCTGATCATGGCTCAGATTCTTGTCACCTGTTGCCTTTATTTTGAAATGGCAGCACACAGACAACTTGAATCAGAATTTACAGAATCAAGAAAGCAGCTGTATGTGCTGGTGAGAATTCACGTCAGCTCTGTCGTTTTCTCCGAGCGATTAACGACTCTGAACACCTGCACAGGTTTCAGTGATTCTGGCTGATTAGACCTTTTTAAATTACTAACACATGAATGGCATCTTTTGGATGCTTCTGCTTGCTGGTTTATAGGGTGAGACAGATCACACCTTGATGATTCTTTTGACTAAATTAGATTTGAAGGCTCTGTACAAGTGACTGAACTTGACTTGTGTACAACAGATTTTGAGTCCAGGCAGCATCTAAAACTCTGACAACAGTACAGGCGCTGTGTTTTCAGTTGGTATGAGATGCTGCCTGTAGATAAAGATCCGCCATGACAGGATGTAAATGAACTGGCTAGCAAGCTGGTGCACATCCATACCATTATGAAAAAAAAAGTTTACTAAAAGTTTATTTCTTCATTATACTTAAGTAATGTTCAAGTATACTTCCCAAGTATACTTCATGTAGTAAGTATACTAATGGCAATGCACTTGTAGTATACCTATGAGTATACTTTTTCAATACTTGTTGGGACTAAATTTGCCCACTTTTTAGTTTATGAAAGTACACATTAAGTATAATACAAATGAACTTTTATATATACTGTTAGTTTACTAGGGATGTACTACTAGTATACTTTGTAGTTTATAAAAGTATACTTCTAAATACAAATACTGAATGTACAGGTATACTATCAGTTTACTTATAGTATACATTTATCCCACTTTTGAGTTGATCAAACTGTACTCGAATATAGTTAAAATGTGTATTTTAATACTTCTAAGTCACCTGGCAGTTGTGCAACAGTCACAACATACACAGTGCATCAGTTGCAGATAGCTATATACATAGTTAATCCACATTAAGTACTTTAGTAAAAGTCATAAAGGGAATCAAAATCAGGTTTATTGTCATTGTAGTGCAAGTACAACGAAATTAAGAAGTCATCCCTCGAGTGCCCTTTATGAATAATAAATAACATTAAAATTAGCCTCACTCATTCCTCAGTTTCTCACATGCACATGGATCACACACACAATCTGCATCACATTCGGTACTAAATTACAGTAACTAAATGAGTATCTAACAGTATCTATGTGATGTCTGTGAATTATTGCACATATAGTATTGCACATAGGATGTGTGCATTGCACCTAAGATGTAGTAAACAATCTATTGTAATTTCTGTAACATATATAATATTGCACAGTAAAAAATGCTGGAATCACTTTAATATCCACATTACTAACACAAACGCGTAGTCAAATGTTGTCTTTGTGTCTTCATTCTTTATATACTGAACAGTCAGTGACTTTAAGAATTAGTTAGCAACTGCTGCTAGCTAACCTCTTAGCCAACAGTAAATGTACTGTTTATTTTTAAATAAACTTTTTAACAGTAATGTGTGTAACAAAACTTAAGCAAACATTTAGGTTTTGGAGTTTTCACTATAGACGTTTATTCAGTCAAAAAAATAAATGTTCTGACTTATCAGAGATACATTTAGATATTTCATAGACTGTACACTTTGCAATCTACCAAATGAAGATTCATGATTTTAGCCTCAAGTATTAGGTGACAGCAGAAAGATCATTTATAGGATGACATCAAATCACTGATGACTGCTTTTCTTGAGATTTTATGAAAGTTAGTTGAGTAATGTGGTGGTTGAACCATAAACACAGATTGGTAGTGTAGCACTTTAATAGCATCCATGTCATGGTGAGACTGTTTAGAGACTGGTGACATTTTATTTAATCTAACAGAATGCAAGTGTTTCTGCGACTTGGTGGAACTGTTGGTGGAAAAGTTGGAAACTGTCTACATTGACTGCAGCTTTTTGTCTCAGTGTCTAGGGCTATGTTAGGTCAGCTTGCAACTAAAATTCTCTGCACGATCAACTGTCAACAGACCCAGAGCAGCCAAACATTTACAGAGCTCCACAAATCTAACTGAGAGCACGTAGGCTGCATGCAGGATCATGCATATTGCTGTGTTTGCTACAGTCACGCCTTTGTCTCACCAGCACAGACAGGCAGCGAAGCAGCCCCAAATCATGATGCACCCTCCACCGTACTTCACTGTTGGGATGATGTCTTCATGTTGGTATGTAGTTCTCTTTTTAGACCATACATAATGTGTGTTCTTCGCAAAACATTCTACATTTATTTCATCTGTCCACAAGACATTTTCCCAGTAATTTTGATACCATGCCTGTTTAATGTTCTGCATATGACTGACTCATGAACAACTCCAATGAATCCTTCACATCTTTAGCTTCTGTATTAGTGGAGGGATCTTAGCTGGGCTCCACTTCAACTGTACCAGATTGTCTCAATTTGTAGACAGTTTGTCCACAAATGATCTCTTTGAGATCACTCTGTAACTCTTTCAACAATTCTTGATCAAAGGTCTTCTCAGATTTCTTTTTGAGACATCAGCTGATGCTGCTTGTGAATTGTACAGTGACACTGTTTGAGTCATTTTATTAGTCATGGTAGCTGTAAACCATACCTCCTTTCTCAGTAGAAAGCCAACCCTACATTGATTGGACTCCAGGTTTGGTAAAACCTGACTCCATTTATATCACAAGCCTACTTTTATTACTTTTTCCACCATCACTCTTGAGGCTTAATTCGTTTGCTCATTAAAGACATGAACAATTGTGTCTCTGTTTTAAACTTAAAAATAGCTAGCTTAAAAATATTATGTTGGTTGATATTTGTGACTCTGAAGATCAGATCATATTTCATGATTAATTTAGGTAAAAAAACAAAGAGTGACATTAGTTTTTTTCTTAGAACTGTATGACATTTCCATCATGTAAAGATGACAATAAACACCTTGTGTTGCTTGGCAATCCGCTAATGTCGAGCATGTTGCTATCTGACCCATTTGATCTGCCTGCACTGACTGAGTGCTGTAGATCCCTGCTCTAAAACTGGTTTCTATTTCTGTAGTTGTGATATGTGTGAGGACATCTGACCAACTGACAACACTATGAGTAGAATAAATTTATATTCAGTTGTCTCTTTTCTCATACCTGGTCTATATTAAATGGTAAATGTTCTGCACTTATATAGTGCTTTTCTACCTATACTGGTGATCAAAGCGCTTTACACTGCTTCTCATTCATCCATTCACACACACTCACACACCGATGGCAGAGCTGCTATGCAGCTGACCTGACACACCGGGGGCAACTTGGGGTTCAGTGTCTTGCCCAAGGACACTTCGACATATGACTGGAGGAGCCGGGAATCAAACCACTGATCTCACGATTGGCAGACGACTGCTCTACCTCCTGAGCCACAGCCGCTCCCACTATTATTACACTTCACGCATTTTTTTCTCAGTATTACAGATGTACAAATTTTTGGATACCATTGCAGATTTAAATGGCTAAAAGAAGCATTCGTATGCTGTTGGTGATACTACTGTAAAGACCTATTTTTTCTTGATATGTTTTTCCAACCAAAGTCTATGCATGCAGTCACAGCATGCAATTACAGTAGGTTTTCATGCTTTGCAAAACGAAAACTCAGATTTAATAAAAAAAAACAAACAACTGAACTGTATTTTTAAAAACCTTGATTCAGAAATAAAACCAAAATTTTAAAGAAGTTAAAGTAAAATTTAATCTGCAACATTTTTTTCTGCTAAGTCATCAGTAATCCTGAGAAGTTGTAAGCATGTTTGCACAGTCACAAATAACCCTGCAAAGTCAATTACTTTGCCCAAAGCCCTACTGTGAATATGTGAAATGTCTTAAAATAATGATGTTTGGAACATCTCCAAAGTCAACAATGGTCCTGAGAGGATTCAGAGAACTGTTTCCAACCACCAGGGGAGAATCTATAGGTGGGCCAAGAGTACAGCTGCCCACCATACGTCATACTGTATATAATATACAGCATGTGCAAAGGCCCACATATCACGAGCCCTTTGCCATTTCATGTAAAATTACCTAGATCTGTCACTGTAGTAATATGGGAGTAGCACTTTATTGGTGGTGCAGATTTGGTTAAAATTTGCTCATCTCGTTGCATGGAGACCCATTTCACGATGAACACCCCCTCGACTCTGTAAATGCAGTTGTAAACAAGTGATGATAGTGGTACCAATCTTTAGACTTTAACCTGCCCTGATTTAATATTAGCCCATTTGATTCTGAATTTCCACTTGACAAATACCGTGCAGTGGCCAATCGGACATCTGATGGCATCCAGTGTTGAGGACGGGCACAGCAACTGGGCTCAGCACCCCCACTCTGTGTGTGTGTGTTTAAGGATAAAAACCATATAGAAAAGTATAACAAATCACAAATCAGTGCTTATTTTATCTCAGTCATGCTCCCTATCATACAGTAAGAGATGTGGAAAGTCTAAAATCTATGGTTCACTCATTTCATTTCATCAAAGCTGCAGATAAGAAATAAACCCTGGAATGTTGCTTAGGATTTGAACTTGTCTCCGACCGGCCGGCAAGAAAGCAATGCAGAACTAAATGGTTGATGTCAATAATGATCTACTCATTGAAAGGTTACAAAATTGAAAATTTGCACAGAATTACAGGTTTGGTCTCAAAATATGCAACATCTATAATTACTTCATTCATACAGCTTCTTACCAATACTAAGCTATTACTGGCTATTTACTCTGGCTGTGTTACAGGTATGCTTGATATTACACTCTGCTCCTTTGGATCGAAGTGCTGAAGGGAAATAGAGTCATATATAACCTCAGAGCTGTCATCATCTTAAGAAAAATCCTAGTCATGTGATGGTGGCCAGCCAATCTCAGTGTCTGATAGTCTCTCCTGACCCCTTTTGTCTGCAGGCCATGGAGGTGGATGCTACATGAACAGTAACTGTGCCAACTGGCAGCCGAGAAATCACACAAGAGCCAGTGGACAAGATCTCTCTGTGTCACAACCTTCCTATCCCTTTCAGATCTGTCAGATCTCCCTTATGATCCTGAGGATATTTCCAGAAAAAGAGACTTCAGTTCACATTAAGATGATTTACAGTCATCTTTGAACAAAAACACAGACGGAGATTAATTTAACAACATAACACTGTACTCCAACATGACTGGCTGCATCCCATTGCACCACACCTGGCAGTTTTAAATGTTGTGTTGGACATGGATCAGGATGGGAAAAATTGACCATGATCAACAGGTGTCAGAACAGTCTGATGTTGTGTGGGGATAAAAGACAAGAAATGATTTTTTTTTTTACAAAGTAAGAATATGATATGATTTGTTTTATAAACTATGACTCACTAGTTGAGTGTAGTAAGTCAGAACTATGGACAGTGCTGCACAACACAATAAACATGTGACAGCATATGTTTGTTCAGTCCTTTGTCCTTATGTAAAACATGTCCAGAAGCTTTTTACTAAATGGTAAATCAGATGATGCATGATGCTCAAAGCATCCCCTTTCAAAATGTGTTACTCAGCCTTTGTCTGTTTTAGTACCATTTTAAGGACAATAGTAATTGCCCCCTAATAACTGGTTGTGCCATCCTTTGCGGCAACAACTGCAATGAAGCATTTGTGATAACTGGCAATGAGTCTTTCACATCGCCCAGTCTTTGCAGAACTGCTTTAATGCATTTTAAAACTGCATTTTGTATTTACTTGGTTTATCTTTGTGTAATATTAAAATCTGATGATGAGACAGGATGAAGAAACTGAGCTGACTCAATTTTGACTTGGTGTTAGACATCTTACTCACATACCACTGGGGAATACCCTCTTTATGTCACGTCACACTCCCTGTCCCAACTTCCTGGTTCCCTGGTTGTTTTCTCACTCACTTTGATCACGCCCTCAGCTCACCTTTCCCTCACTGATTGTTCCAGCTGTCTCCCATTCACTCGTTAGTTCACTCCCTATTTATCACCCTTCACTACTCACCTCCCTTGTTGGGTCATTGGTGTCTTCACTCCATGATAGTTTTGATATTGTCTCCTCATCTGTTCCCCTTGCTTGCCTTCACTCATCTCATGCCACAAGATCTCCTTGGACTCTCACCATCACCTCTGTAAGTGGTTCAGTTTTGGTCTCGTCACTATTAGTTTTCAGTTCACCCGTTCTTCTCTCTGTGTAGTTTAACTTCTCCTCACTCTCTCCTCTTCCCGGTTAGTTTATGTGTGAACACTTATTAGTTTCCCCCTCAATCTTGCCCCTCGTACACTCATTATCGTTTTCCTTGTTTATTCATCCTCACAATAAACTAATGTCATTATTTTTACTCTCTGGTTCTGGTCTGCTTATTGGGTCCGTTTCTATTTAATCCAAGAGCCCTGACACTTTACTCTCCGAATACATTTACTGCAACAAACAAGACAAAGAAAATCAGTAGTTACTAGACCACACCATTTTTAAAAGTTTGTGTAACATCTTTTGTTGTTGCTAATTTAAAAGCTTCACACTGTTGACTGGTTTTAGTACTGTATGTGTTCATGTTGGATGTTAAGCTGCCATCTTTGCCATGTCTCCTTTAAAAAAAGAGGATCTCAATTGTGTCGATATGGTTAAATGCATTTTTAACAAAATAAGAGAAGAATAAAATAAAATCTTAGCTGCCATGGCTGCAACAAATATGCAAATATACAATTTACTGACAGTAATTCAAGTGATAGTCCAGTGAAGTACAAGTACCTCAAAATTGTACTTTAAGCACTGTACATTAGTAAAAGTACTTATTCACCACCTCTGCATTTAAAAGGGCTGTAAATCTGTTTCAAGTCAATTTTAGCACAGTCAATAATTAATCATAATTTCCCAACGACAAAAAAGTTGATGTGAAGCCCTGAAGAACAAGTACTAAAAACTCTGACTCTGTACTGAAGTACAATGCTTACAGTGTATGAATTTACATGCTACCAAAATTAGCTCTTTGATTTTATGAATGTGTGCACCACAGTCAGGTTTCTCGCCTTCCTTTAAATCAAAAATAGTTTGTTTGATATGATGTAACAAATTGTTGATCTATTGCTTACGTTTACTTTTGATGGTTTATCTACCCTGTTTCATGAATTTCTGGTTTTGTAATATGTACATAAGTGGCACCGGTAAGGGTCAGTGAATTTCAATTGCAAAAGAGAGAAAGAGATGCAATGAAAAAGTTGCAAAAGAGCACAAAGCTGAACTCGGTGAATATTATGCTCGCTGGTTTTTATACAACATATCCAGGCTCAATTTTATTATAATAATACATATTAATGATATTTGATGTGATGACGACCTGTGTTTACCTGCCTTTTGCCTGACTGTAAGACTGAACCTACAAAACTGCAAAATTGCACTGTATGTGCTATATTCATAGATAGGAAGGTGAATGTGGTTGATTGTGCAAAGACAATAAGCTGTTGTTGCATTAGTATTTAGCAAATTTCTTGAGCAGCACCATTTCTGAAAAACAGCAGTTACGACAAAACCGCAACAAACTGAGGTAACATCTTCTGCCTGAAACTCAATTCCTCCTCCCGTGTATATCCATTCTCCCATCTTGTAACTAATTTAACTTTCGTTTCATCATGTCAGCCTCACTATGAATGTTTTTCAGACTTTGTCAGGCTCCTGACTTTGGAATGATCACATGAACACTGCATGATAGAGTTCAGTATAGAACAGCTGTTTTGGGTATTGTAAGACCATTCAATGGCACTTTTTATGGGAACCATGACAGATAAAATATAGGGTCCGTGCATTTAATATTGACGGGAAACGACATCACAGAGGTCTAATAAGCTTTTTAAACACATGCTCCGTCCCTTCAACTGGACTTCCTTGCTCGTATCGGACTGGCACGATCAGTTAACGTGGCCTAAATGTGGGTTAGTAGGGCCGCACTCCACCTCCCAGTCAGCTCAGTAGGCTGCTATCATGTGCTGGACCTTCGTCATCATGGTTGCAATAATAAATGAATGGTCTTGTTTTTTTTAAGATCTCTTTAAAAAAAAATGGAGCATAGGCACAAAAAGTTCTTGGATAGGTTTAAAGAAAAATTGTGGTTTGGGTTAAAATAAAAACAAATCATTTTGAAATGGGAAATGAACAGCTGTTTATTATTTCAGTGTTGCCTACCTACTAACACCAGCCCCTCCCCTTACTCAGTACCAACAAAGACTGTTGCTCCCACCGTAATTATTAGAGCTACTACAAACTGCCTAATTATAATACATACCTACTTATAACATTTCTTGAAATGATAACAACTGACAATTGAAACAATTTTGTGGTAATAAACCTCTTTTGCCCACAAAATCAACAAGTGATCTTTACAAACACACGTCCACCTAATTTCAGCCAAAACTGTAAAATTAACTTCTGCACATTTCACAAATACAAATGATGGGTGGAAACACAAAACAGGCTGAATTTAAATGATTCACAGGAGGGAGGTTTTAAAGTGGATTCTTGAGATCTCCAATTTCTCTTCCAGCAAGCGGCAGGAGACTCCAGCAGCTCCCCCATCGCATCTCGCCAAACTCCCAGCGAATCGATCATGCTCCAGCACCTGATAGCCCAAAACGTTAGTCCGGCTCAGGGCCTACATGTCTCGCAACTTCGGGAACTGGCTGACACTGGTTACTCTCTCGATAGCACACCTTCTACTTCCTTCTCTCCTTCAGGTCAGGATCCGCCTGCCTCACCCGATCCAGCGGGGATCAACTTCTTCTAAATATGGACGCCTGTCAGCAAACCCTGGAGGCCTTATATTCCCCAGGCCAACATTTCTGACAAATTGCGTAAAAATCATTCATGAAAAATATCAATCTTCTAAGTCTTGTTACCATCCCCGGAATATATTTAAAATAATAATAATAATTAGTCTCTGGCAACAACGTAACTGCTATTTACAAGTCTTCTGATCCTCGCCTGGCCGGAGACATGTCACTCGGGGAACTCCTAGGTGTATATCTTGACATCATATGCTCAGTCTACCCCGTTAGAAGTGCTCGATTCATATCTGGCCCTTACTGGTGACCTGAATTTAAAGTGTTAAAAAAAAAAAAAAAAAAAAAAATTCTCAAATATCTCAAAGCACCTCCACTTTCAACATTACCCAATTCAACAATCGATCTCCTGCACTACCTGCGGGGATTGTGGTCACTCAGCCTCTCTGTCCTACTCTGCCTTTCAGTTTGCATTCCCGACGCGTTCAAATAGTGCCCATTCACCTGTCACTGTGGCACATCGGGTGGGATTTCAATAATATTTCACAGCGAGGTTATTAATTGGATGTTTGCTGTATTCTCCGTAGTTGCGTTAGATTGCCATCAGATGAAGCTTCTCACCCTCTTGACAATTGCAGCGCATACTCGAAGTTGCTCAATGTCTTCGGCTCAAAAAAATAAAATAAAAGACAGCTCTGCGTGCTATGCGCGTTCTTCCCCAAGGCCGCTCATTCATTTCGCCTGCTTGAGCTCGCCTCCTCGGTATGCAACCTTCCTGACCTAGTCTCTTTAGATGAGGCATCTAGTTCAGATCTACGACTCTCCTAGACCACTGGAATGACGTGTCTTTTTCTGACGATATTGTCCATTCCTCTGACTCTCTCCAATTTCACACGGATACTGCGCCTTCCGCGGGTTTGGGGGGTACTATCAAGACATGTGGTTCGCAGGTAGCTGGCCTCAGAGTTAACTGAATTTTCAAATTTGTCCCCTTTCTCTGCTTTGTTTTACATCTAACCCATCGTCGTCGCCTGTTGCATATGGGGCCAATTCTGACATTGCAAACGCATCTCAGTGCTGTGTGTCAATTAAGCTGTAGTCGACATCACAAGGGTCGCTCCTCCTCACAGATATCATGCAAATTATCAGACGCATCACTCATAATTTTATCATTCCTGCTCGTCACATTCGAGGTCATATGACTGTCTATTTCGTTTTTATTTTCAGATCCTCAGGATCCGGTGCCCGAATGCCAGTCCTACGCCTGCAATCATTCCTCCATACTCTGACCTAATTCTCTCCACCCTTAGCCAGTCTATTACTATCAGCAAAGCATTACATGAGACAGGGTCTGGCTCCTTTCTAAGTTCTATGACTTTGCCTCTTTCTGTTTGTCCATTAATTTACCTCTTTTCCCCCACTACTATTTCTACTTTGTGAATAAAAAAAAAAAAAAAAACATTTTAAAGCTGCCTATTTTGCAGCCTGTTAGCCGGGACTCAGTTTAATGCTAGATGCTACAATCCTGAATTCCCTCGTTTATTTTCAAATTCCTCAATGACATTGTTAAAGGCATAGCCAAGGTCTCAAACCCAATTTCAATCAATAGAAAACCTATAACTCTTTCTACAATTTGCAATGCTCTCTGTTAATGTAATGGGTTGTTTTTCTGTCTCATAAATACGCTTCTGGAATGTGTATTTTATTGGCTTTCTATGGATTATGAAATGTGGTAAATTTACCACTTCTTCCAATTCTTTTGATCCAAATATCAACATCTGTTTTTTGGACCCAACATTTCACCCAAAATATTACAGCTTATTTCTTAAACATTCTAATCATAAGGTTCATGCGCAATCTTAATTGCAGAATGCATTCAGTTTTTGTTCTTTTCACGCAATGCTCAAATTCTTAAGACTTCAACTAGTAATCAAGTAGCTCCTCAACTCCCCTCTTTCTTACTCCTGATAATCTTCCCATTTCCAGTTCTGGTTCAGTCGTTAACTCAACTAGTACTGCTTAAATTCGGCCTCTCCCCTCATCACTACTCAGGCTATTCTTTAGGATAGGCGCTGCTATCTCAGCAGCTATGCAAGGCTTTTCTATCTCCTCTCTTCATCAACCAGGCCGCTGGTCATCTTCAGCTTATTCATCTTACATCTGACCTGATTCTAGTGCGATACTCTCTGCTCAAAGTCTGAAGCCGTGAATAGCCTTCAGTAAGCATCTCATATAGCTGTGGTGGTTCTTTCTGTCCCCCTATAATAACCATTATAATTATTTGCACTGGATTATAATCTCCTATCTTGCTCTCTGGCCTGTCATGGCCTCCTCCATTCTGACTCCCTGGTCTTCGACGGCCTCCTCCTGTCTGACTCTTTGGTCTTCAATGGCCTCCTCCTGTCTGGCTCTCTGGCCTCCAACCAACTCGCTCTCTGGTCTTCAATGGCCTCCTCCTATATGGCTCTCTGGCCTACTACTACTGCCTGTTATTTTGCTCATTTCATTGTATGTCATGAATCACTACCTCCATTTCGGATTTACCACTGCACTAACCCTAACCCCCTTTTATTTTGGGGGTTTCATCTATTACCTATCCAGGCTGATCAAGATGTTGAATGCTTTTTCATGATTGGGGTCTATCCACCAACTATCTCTTTATGTTCACACATTAAGACATTTTATACACTCTATTGACCTGATGCGAGTGCCATTCTCTCTGCTCAAAGGTCTCTGAAGCCATGAATTCCTTCAATAAGTATCTCATATGGCTGGTGGTGGTTTCTTTTGTTCACCTGTTACAACTATTACGTTTATTTGCACTCAATTTACCCTCTTTATCTAGCTCTTGGCCTCTGATTGCGTCCTACTTCTACCTCGCACTCCGGCCTCCGACAACCTTCGACTATCTCGCTCTCTGGCCTCCGACGGCCTCCCCCTTTCCCGCTCTCCGTCCTGCCTGTTATTTTACTTATGTATTTCATGAATTACTTCACCTCCAGGTTGAATCTACCACTGCACGGTAAGATTACTTCTTTATTTTGGGGGGTTTCATCTATAACCTATCCTTTCTCATCATGTTGCAATACATTTTCTTGTCTGGGGTCTATCCTCCAAATATCTCTTATGTTCAACATTAAACTTTTGCATAAACACTCCTTTGATCTGTCCTTATTGAAATGATAGTTTTTTACCTTTTATAGCACTTTTCATCACTGCTGATTTTTCTTGGTTGTAAATGTTGCTATATAAAGAAATCTTTTTTCTGATGCAATCCGGGTATTTTGCAAATACCAAGATTGTTAAGACTGAACTTGTTAACCCGTGCTGTGTACAGCCTGTAGTCTTTAGGATCATGTGAAAGTGGCGTGTTTGGTGCTTTGAGTCTAAAGTCTCTGTGCAGATGATTGACAGGTACACAGGGGGCATGGGGATGGGGTGTGAGGGTGAACCCCTTCAGTGATGGTAGCAACAAGCTGCAAATGTGGTTTTGTTAAGGTTAGAGAGAAGCCTTATCTTCCTCTAATTAAAGAAAACTCCAACCCAAAATCATAGTATTACTTTACTTTGACATTACATTTACAGAAGATGTTAAAATAGATTGAATAGGTCAAACCTAGAGTGTGAAGTGTTTGAGAGGGGACTGAATGCAGATCATCCAGATGTTGGATTGAGCAGTGAAGAATTTATTATTGGACTTGGTTTTGAGGACGACAGAGTCGTTCTCTCGGTTCTGACCACTGTGTTTCAGGAGCATTATCACCTCTGGGTGGCACAAACAGGCTCTTCACCTCTCAGACTTGTCTCTAAATTATGAAAAATGTCTTCGTCATGACCCTCAACTCTGATTTCACAGTATGAGAGTGATTTGCTTTAAAAAGACTTAACTTCATCCAATCCCATCAGCTGTTAAAAAATCATCCCTGATCAGCTTCACTACTTCAAAACATTGTCAACTCTGCTGTTTTTGATGTTTTTAAGGATAATGTTTAACCTACTGCTGAAGATCAATAAAGCAAATAAGCTTTAAAAATAGTCAAGTCAAAACAGCAGCAACTTTGACCAACAGAAGGAATCAGAACCAAACCCTTAACTTTTACTTCTAAAATTAATTAGTTATAATAATAAATTTTCTATCTGGGGACACACAAAACTTTAAAAATATAGATTTTACTTTGAGGCTAACACTTCAAGGGTAACATGATAGATAATGATGAACTAGAAGAGAAATCACTGGGAGATAATATGTTAATGAAGCTAATGATTAGTGTCTGTGAAAGAGATTAACGACCATTTATCCCTTAGTGATTAATGCTGTGATTTGGTTGATTAGGTTAAAAATCTATTGTATTGTAACAAACATAATTCCTTTTGATTTATTTATTAAGTTTCTATCAGTCTCAGACTGACTATTAAATATTGTATTTTCTTGTAATAATGTAATTCACTATCAATTAATAGTTCATTATATATCAGGTTTTTTCTGATTTGTTCCTCTCTCATTTGTTAGTAACTATAATCACATTTGACACTGATTATAAAAATCACTTTCTCTTATCAAATGCATGTTGGTCTGATCTGCATCAGAAAAAAAGTGAGTGAGTGCAGTGTCATCGTGAATTATTTCATTATATCTACAGTGTTAAAAAGTCACTGGATGAGTCACATCGCATAGAGCCATCTCACTTTTTTATTCTATTTTAGTTAATGTTTTAGTTTGGGACATGCATTTGTTAATATGGATTGTTATGTATTATGGGAATCCCAGTCATGTCATAAAAGAGCAAGTGGGTTTCTAGAGCCCTCTGAAGTGAACAAGCTGACCACCAGCAGGGGTCCATCATGTTTCTCAAATAGCAGCTGAGCCAACAGGCTGAGGCATCCCAGCCATGGGGCCCATGTAGGCGACACTCCCCCTTGAGCTGGAAAGCAGCCAGTTAAAATTTGCACTGATTGGTTGGCTTTGGTTGGCACTAACTTTTCATTGGCTGCCCAATGAACCATATGACAGAATATGCAAATTGTCTCTATATGGCAGTTGAAATCCCTGAGTGCTGAGCAACCCTGGCAGTAAAAAGCAGGAAGAGAGCACGACAGAGGTGGAAGAAAAGGGGGAGTGACGACAGCATTTACTTCTAGAAAAAGTCTTCTACAGATCTCAGAAGTCAAAAGGGATTAAACATTTCTAAAACGTTCTTTTTGTCTTTTTTGGATTCCATGAGTGCTGCAAGGTAAGTTTCACAGAAAGAGTTTGCTTGAGGTTTTGCAAATGTGACGCATGTTATAAAACATGTCATAGCAAATATCTGTATCACTTTTTTTCAGGTGCATGATTTTGTTTCCAAGCTGACTTTAAATTTGATCAACACAGTTGAGCCATTATAAAGCTAATGTATGCTTAGTCAAATCAAACTTTTGTGTTAGACATTGAAAAGTGTTGCCATTATGCTGTTTGCAGAAGTGATGAGTTTCCTCAAACTGGAACTTTTTGAAGTCAGTAAAGTTTTTTTTAATTGCATAAAGTAGCCACTGTCCTAATATCTCTCCCTTTCTCACTCTCAAATCTTCTCTCAATTTCTTGCTCTCTCCCTCCCTCTCTCTCACACCACGTCTCCTCTCCCTCCCTCAGTGTGCTCAGGTCTTTCAGTCCATCAGCAATGCCTGGCCCCGTAATGCCGATGGACGTGGCTATGAGATTCTACATAAGCCACTCACCGCCTCCTCTCCGAGGTTTCCTCAGCTCATATGAGGAGCTGCAAAGGGCCAAGAACCGGGTCAACCAGTCCACAAACTGCAGCCACAACCAGCTGTACAAACCCCTGCGACCCTGCCTCAGCACCCAGCAGAAGGTGATGGGTAAAGGCGATTGCATCAGCTGGAACAACAAGGCCGACAAGAAGAGGGTGGTGTTTGCCGACATGAAGGGCATGTCACTAACTGCCATCCACGTTTTCTCCAAGTTTGATGATGAGCCCTATCAAGCAAAACATTGCGGGGGAATCACAGAGGAGCTGCAGTTTGACATGACCGACCTGGAAACAGCTAAAATGGATCTAAAGATCAGTTCTGTGCGCAGCATGGCACTGGACTTTAAACAGCCCTCAGCCGACTACCTAGATTTCCGGAACCGTCTGATTCAGAACTCGGTCTGCTTGGAGAACTGCTCACTGCAGGAGCGCTCACTAACCGGCACCATTAAAGTGCGGAATATCGGGTTTGAGAAGTCAGTGCAGGTGCGTGCCACCTTTGACTCCTGGGCGAGCTACACTGATGTTGAGTGCACCTTCATGAACAATGTCTATGGCTGCCAAGACACTGACACCTTTTCATTTGTTTTGGAGCTGCCTGCCTACATACCACCACAGCATCAAGTTGCGTTCTGCGTCTGCTTCGAGGTCCAGGGCCAGATCTTCTGGGACAATAATGACGGCAAGAATTATGTCCTCAAACATGTCGGCTGGAATGGAGAGGACCTGAACACTCAGACACCCCCAGCTTCTGTTGAGCAGAAGAAGCCTTCAGAACACAAAAACGGGGGTGTGAAGCTGCTGGAGCTGGAGATCGATCAGTTTGGCAGCCCACGCATGTCCAGCGGACTCTTCCCTGGCTGGCAGAGCTGGGGTCAGATTGATAACACAGTGCCTTATTGGTGAGAACATCTGGACATTTGCTAAAACAGCAATGAAATAAGAAATAAGGCATTCTCAGCATTCAGTATGAGGTTGGACTGGCTCACAGCCAGGAACTAAACTGAAACTCTGCAAACAGCCTTTGCTTTTTAGCAGAGGAAGTTCACAAACCAGACAGATACCTATTTGTGATGTTCTCAACTGACCTATTTTATGCTGTAATATTCGGTCATTTGGCCTAAGTGACATGCAACAGTTGGAGAATGACAGGAAATCTTCTGTATTTCATATATTCCTCTATTGCAAAACATTAATGTGCCTTCTCAGAGTGCCTGGCCACTAAAATTCAGGCTACTTGTACAATCCACAGCAACCAGCAAGCCCTGTGTGGAGGCCTGTGTTAAATATGCACTGATTGAGATGTCCCTCTCAATGTAATGTCTGTTAACTGAAGAAGAAACAGAAATGGAACTGATTAAGTCCTTCATATTGAAGGGAAAGCACAGGGAGTGTGTGGCTAAACTAAATGCTTCTCTGCTAAAAGAAACAGTTGATTCATTTCTAATGAAACATGCACACTAAAACTTGCACCTTCAAAAAGAGAAAATGTTAAACATGATTCATACTGGCCTTAACTTTTAAATTTGAGTCATGCAGCCCTTTTCTTTCCCTCCATGTAAATTGCACATGTTTGATGAAAAATGTTTGGATGATATGATTTTTAAGAGCTGCTATTAAAAGATATGTTACAAGAAAGACTTGTGCAGGTGATTGGTGGTCGAGAACACAGAATAAGTTTAGGTTACTGTGGTTATAGTATATAAAGAAAGAAATTATTTGATGTTTTTATTCTCTTGTTTTCACAAGTGCAATTCTGTATGAGTGTACAGTATGTGTGGCTGGATACTGAGATTTGATCGATTTTGTTCTCACTGTGAAGAAAGATCTGTGCCCCAGCATTTAGTGTTTCACTTGAAAGTGTGTGTAGCTGACATGCACCATGTCAGTCATGTATTTCCCTTTTTGAAATAAATGTCTATATTTGTGCTAAAATGTTATGTTATTTGAATTATTTCTTTATGAACTCACCTTAGCTATATTAACATTTGATATACTCTGCACATTAAAAGCCAATATTAATAGTTTTTCATATTTCTTCAGTATCATTACACAGTGCGCAGCTAGTCATACAATTATAAATAAGTATTCCTGCAACGAGACTGAAACCAAACCAAACAAGGTACCAGAAGTACTTTAGGGCCAAACCTGTCTCCTAGAAATCATGTTCATACACAACTAATTTGCAACAGTATATACATTTTAAAGACAACATACAGTCATTGTGACATAATTCTTTAATTGTTATATATTTGTTTTCTGTTGTTACACCTGCTCAAACATCCAGTTATAGTTACTACAAAATAAAACTACTGTGTTTATGTTTAGCTGTTCACACGCATGTAAGATTACATAAGCATGTTTGTAAACATGGGGCAAAAGATCTCATGTTTACAAACATTTAACTGAGAATAATAATTTATGCATGTGAATACATAACCAGTGGGCTTGGCCTTCATTTACATAATTAATACAGAAACTGGGATTTTATTTAGGAGACACAGTTCTATTACAGACAAGACTTTATTTATACATTTCTTTATTGTTATTTGTTGTGTTCATTTACTGTTACATGCAAAATACAAAAACCACCAGTTTCATTTTTTAAAGCTGTACAGCTGTTATGGCTGGAAGTGTATGCATGCATTCTGTTGAGGGCTTTCATTGTGAAACATTGACAGGAAGGTACAAGTAAAGTACAATTTAAATACAATTCAATCAAAAGAGCTAAAGTAGTACACATTATATTTATTTACAATGACCTAAATAATGTTGAATCTACAATGTCAGCCATGGTAGTATTGCATACTGTTAATATAGTATCCTTGTTTTAGTTAATATTCAAACCTTCACACTATTTAAGCAACACATATCAAGCCAAGAGTTAGACCACAGTGTTATAACAGTCTGACCAGTCATGACCAGTTTGACCTACATGATGCACAAAAGTGCCACCAACAGAACCACTACCAAGACGAGAACTCCTTTTCAGTTCAGTTCTGGGTAATACTCAGAGCTTCACAAGGTTCATAATGGTTTTATTCTGTTACCCTGATTTATCCCTCACAGGGTTTTGTTGAATGTGTTTGATTTCTGACCTTACCATGCATGTGCTTTTACTGTGTATAATTTGCAAAAATCTTAAATAAACACTTAAATGTTTAACACCACCGACTCCAGAGTAGTTAAAAAAGCACATTAATACAGTGGTAAAGATAAAACACAACCCTCTGTGTTTGCATTGAGGGTGAATACAGAAAAAGCCTCAGTTGCCTGCAGACATTTTTTTCCTCTCTTTCCTCAGACTCATTTCAAATGCTGCTGTTCATGTTGGATTCATATTCAGCAGGAAGATTGCCTTCTTCCTCTCTTTGGCATGCACAAAGGAAAGACCTCAGGCTGGACTGGGATGACCTTCTAAAGCCTGAAAATCAGCTATCAGAGTTTTAACTCTTTAAGTACAGGTCTAGTTTCTCTTTTCTCACTATTTCTAAATAAATCTTTTCTCAAAGCACTTTAAAGTACCATGACATGACAGTTTCATGGGTCCCAGCTGTATCAGTGCATCTGTGTCAGAATAAGCGACAGACAATACTGTGTGTAGATATAACTGGAGGCATAAAAATTAAATTAAACCAATATTTTCCCAAAGCATGGCCCCAAGCTATGAAAATAATGTCATTTTTTAGGAAATATATTTTTAAGATTTTAAATGGAGAAACACAGCTTGTGGTACATAATGTACATGCTGCTGTATGGGGCTTTACTTTTCATTTTGTCACAGTTTGTTGGATAATCTTTACAGAAAACTCAATCATTAGAGGTGAATCTGACCTGGACAACTCTCAGTGTGGGGTTTATTGCAAGAAAAATGAAAACCTGAACCTATATCAGCATCAAAAGACATATTCATCCTGAACTCAATCTTCCCCGAGGCTGCAGCTCATCCCCACCTGCTGCCTGATGGAACCACATTCCTTTAATACCAGTAATTTCCTGATGGATCACTGTAAACAACTTCTTTCTCTCTGTTCCTAAACCTTTATGTTTTTCATTCCCTTTGCATACACATAGGTCTCTGTTGCTGCAGCTGCATTCAGTGTCTTTCCATTTATTGCAGGGCCTACACTTAGTTTTCCTGTTTACATTCATTTCATCTTTCTGCCTGAATGTCAGGGATGAATTCAAATGCGTGTTGGCAAAAAACAGAGGAAATACCAAATTATTTTACATAGTTTTCCAAACACCATCTGCTTTTTGTTGAGGAGATGCCAACCAACTATAGTGGACATTCAACAGCTGAGTGCGTTGAACAAAAAGTCTGTAAGTCACAGAACTAAGGGAAGAGATGAAGGTGAGAATGGTACAGAGAGGACACACCATGTATAAAACCATTGTTTTTCATCTAGAATCATCACATTTTCACGAAAACAATGAAGATTTTTATCAAATGTGCTTGCATTTGCCAACCAGAAGAAAATGGTGGCTGGAATCAGCTTTCACTCAGCACATCTGAAACGAGTGTTCATTTTGCTTTTATATGATACAACACCCTTAAATAACACAAAGGCTAAATTCTTTTATTGGAATGAAGTTGGGCTTCATGCTCTTCATGCATTCATGTTTTTTTTTTTTTTAAAGAGGTCAGAGGTCATGAGATAGAGCTACTCTTTTTCTGGCATGTGACCAGAAATGTAAGCTGCTGGGACCATTTTCAGAGTGTGTCCATGTGGCGAATGTGATTGATTAGTTTTACTGATCATCCTGCCATCCTGTATTGATCTTTTGAGGGGTGGGGGTTGGCTGTCTGCCACTTGAATAGTCTAAATCAAAACTGTTAATTGTGGGTTTAATTGATTTTCCAATGTAACAGGGCCACTGTTTCAGATGTAGTAGTTTTTAAATATCACTAGAGCTCAGAAACAGATACATCATTAAGCAGAAAAAACACAATAAACCCATCAGAGAGATAAAACACTGGGAGCTGCCAGTACAACAGATTGGAGTCTTCTTAAATAGACCTGGAAGGCCACAGGTGATGACTAAAGTGAATGACCACAGAAGTTTGTCCACAGTGAAGAATTACTCTTTCATCATTTCAACATCTAGTCAAGTCAAGATTAGTTAGGCAGGTGTGTCAGTGTCGAAGTCTTCAGTCAAAAGATGCTTTATAAATGTAAATAGAGACACTTCACAACAAGGTGCTGATGATCTGACTGATGATAAAAGTAGCACGATGACTTGTGAAGTGTAAGGGCCATACTCTCTGCTCAGAATCAGACAAATGCTATGGAGCCAATAGGACAGCGCTTCATGTTGCAGATGGATAAAGACCCAAAACATACAGCGAAAGCTGCCCAAGAGTTTCTCAAAGCAAAGAAATGGGACATTCTTTAATGGCCCAGTCACTCACTTGATCTCAACCCAATAGAGCATGTTTTTCACGTACTGAAGACAAGACTGAAGGCAGAAAGAATCACAGACAAGCAGCAGCTGAAGGCAGCATCTACATGGAGGATTTATTTATGTCCATGGTCTCCAAACTTCAGTTTGGAGGTATTAAATGCAATCCTTATTTTATTATGTTTAATAATGTTTATTTAATGATCTATGAGCCCCCCAATAATGGTGGTGTGTGTATATAAAAAATATTAATATAATAATTCCCTGAATGGTTGATGCCACACTCTTGTCAGACACTTTGAATCAAAGCTCAAAGTCTTGACTTCACTCACATCTTCAGTGTTTCATTTCAAATTCAGTGTGTTGGGGTAGAGAAGACAAATGCCAGAAAACTCACAGTGTCATCATTCCATTATTTCTGGACCTAACTGTATTTAAAAGCTGCACAGATAAAGTTAAATATCTGTGATGTTATTGATGTTTCTTAACTTGGCTGAAGATTGCTGCTTTTTCCCCCTTTTTCCTGTTTTTGATTTTCTTTTTTAACAACCGTAGGGTGGAAAAACCTGCAGACAATTATGGGAGGAAGGCATTTAAATGGGTTTGGCTTTAACAATGTGTTTGTTGTAGCAGTGGTTAAAAAAAGCTGTCAAAAAAACCTGTGCTCACATGTGTCAACTCAAACACTTTACATGTGAACACATACCACCACAAAAGAGATTTCAGCTCTGCCTTCTTCAGATTACACAAACAGAAATTGATTGTGAGTTGCTTATGAGGAAATTATTATTAATATGGATAAAATGGGTCATTCATCTAAAAACCTATGAGCACTATGAACTACAAATGAAGAAATGTCTCTGGGACCAACTGTCAACCACCATTAAAAGTGACTGTAGTGAGAAAGATCTTAGTGTTAACTTGTTCTTCAAGTTGTTACAGGAAAAGAAAGAAATTACAAATTCATCATTTAAATTAGCAGGAGATGTGACATTTAATGGCAAAATCCAATAGATTTCACATAATGGCAGTAACAGTGGTAGTAGTTGTTGTTTTAATATATCAGCATTTCTGCATGATTTGGTTTATTTAATTTTTTTAGTTAAATAGAAGTAAAAACTTTATTTAAAGAACTTTATAATGAACACAGCAACACACGCCCAATCATCCACACAAAAGCACAGCTGCGTGACTGCACAACAAGTATAATCAGAAGAATGAGCAGAGGTTGGTAGACACATTTTTCCTTCTGTGCTTTTCATTTTGCATGCATGATTTTATTCAGAGTGATTTTGGGTGAGGCTCTGATTCAGACTCAGTTATGAATATTTGTTGCCGAGTTATTGCCTTCATTTCATAGTTAGCAAATGTTGCAATGCTGGATTGCATGACAGTGGAGTTCCATTTTACTTTAATAAAACAATTAATGCAGCTACAAAACCCTAGCAAAAACTTAACATTATCCCTTAAATCAAATGAAACAGATAGAAGGCATGTGAGATTTTCATTTTAATTAAACACACAAAAAACAGCTTATAAGGACATTTTAGGTACAATCCTGCAGTACTAAATCAGATAATAATAATTTTCATTTTACAGTGGCATATGAATTTGTCAGCCAGCATAACTTTATTTAGAAATAAACAAATCATTTCTGCACTCTTACAAGCTTGTTCTGCAAGAAACGTTCTGTTCAAACAGTGGTTTACCACAATGAAAATAACGTGTCTTTGGTCCAAGTTGGTCTGCTGAGGCACAAAGAGCTGCTCAGTGTAACAGGCTTGTCTCTGTCTGCACATGAAAGAGTTGGGTAAAAATGTAGGGAGGTGTGTCAGCAATGTGCACACACACGGACACACGTACGCATAAGTCATGATATACTTTAGCTGGTATGTGGTGCCATAACAGAAATGAGTAAAGTTTCAAAATGAAATATCACATACAAAATCTGGATCCAAAACTGCATTTGGGAGACCTGAAAGGAAGACAGTGAGTGAATTTCTCTTCTCCATTTTTAATGACCAAACCATTTATTAATTGTTGACGTCTAAGAAAAATGATGGCCATGGTTGAGAGAAAGCGACAATGACTGATGGTATCTGTATGGATGAGAACTGTGGTGTTGCATGTTCCCATCACCTCCTAACATTCAGATGCTATAACATGCAATGCTATTTAATATAGCATAGGCATGAATATATAATTTTAATGTAGTGCAATTTGAATAAAAATTATTGACCTTTTCGGCTTTCTATAATTAAATGCTACAGTATGTGACTTTTATGGTATAAGGTATGTTCCATAACTTATCTTAATGCAGCGAGGTGCTGTCAGAGTCAGGCAGCAGCACTGGTAGTGGTACGAAGAGATTCCCTTCTTGAGTGAGGCCCCCCCTTATAGAGAGAAAAGGTCAAACCCTATTCGTCACATACATGAAAAATTACCTTGCACGTTTTTTTGAGACGCCAAAGAATGATATTTTAGAATGAATTTTTTGACACAGCTTCAGTATTTCACTTCCTGGGTGGATCGAGTTTAATGCAGCTAGCTTTATTCCTAAAATTTTTATATTGTAGCGATATTAAGTGACAGAAATCAATCTCACAACTGTAAGATGTTGTTTTTCCAGAAAATCATAATAAAGTTTGTCTGAAAAATGAACAAGTGACCAGTGTGGTGGTTGTTCTTGTGGTGAACCAAGTGGACAACATTTCCAATAACCATCTGTTACTTGTCAGTGTCATTAACCTTTTGTACCACAGCTCTTTAGGTCCTTTCACTGGGAATCACAAATGTATAAAACTCAAAATTTTCAAAAATACTACACATTTTTCAATATCCAAATTATTCTCCAACAATAAATCAGCGTCTTAGGTTACATTGTTATGGGTTTTATCTAATGGCGGTACCACACAAAAAAGTCAATGATAAAAAGAAAAAGAATCCCCTGGGGACCTTGATTCTCGTCAGGTTTTATTCAAACTTACATAGAACCTTGGTCATTACTAGTCTGAATATTTCTTATATATATTTTTTATATTTCTTGAACATTATTTCTTTGGCAATTCTTTGTTTGGCAATCAATTAAACCATTCATATCAGTCACCAAGAATATAAATCATCATTATAAAATCATTCAGTGACCACTGTGACAGAAGACAAAAACACCTCTGTACACAGCCAAACCTGCAGAAATACAGCACTCCCTCCCTGTGGTGCTCAGGTGGGACTATTTTGCTTGAAAAATAGCAACCAACAACAAAGCTCTTCTTGTTTCTATCCTTCCACTGCTGGCTTCACCACAGAACCTGCATGGGTGTTTTCTGGGCTGAGCTCTATGGCTTCATTCACACCTTAACAACTGCTGGCAACTGATAACCAACTTAGCTAAATGTCCCAGGTTTCAAATCCTTTGGTTTTTGGAGATTTCGGAAACTTGGAAACCAAATGAAGGCAAAGGAGGTAAAAAAAAAAAGGAAACATTTTGCGGTGGGATCTTATGGCAGAAAAGCAGGACTACATGTGGTTTGTGGTCTTAGCCAGAACACCAAATTTGGAAATGAAGCACAGTTTCAGGGACCAGATTAGCTCTGCTGTACTAAATCTTCCTCTGATGCTGCAAAAAAATAAACTGAATGTAAAAAGGCAGTGAGAACAGGCACTGTGTCAATTTTAACTGTGCTGGGAGTTTCAGATGGAGAACATTCCTGGCCCAAGTACTGTAGTATATCACACATGATAAAAAAAAAAGTCATTGTTAAGTTTATGAGGAGACAGTGTTGGTTCTGGTTTTAACAAGGACCAGAGGAAACCAAACTCCTGTGTGTAGCACAAATGACTTTTTTGGTTTTTGTGCATGTGAATACACTGTACGGTGCATTCATGACACATTAGGCTTGATCAAGCTGCCCACCCCACCTTATCAACGTTCAAATCTAAGACTAACCTTTTAGCTCAGTCTATTTATTGTGCACCTGATCAAAGCAGAGTGGATGATCATTGCCCGGTAGCAAGCTGCTCCTCAAAGAGCTTCTTTATAAAAATCGGTTATATAACGCAGTAGAAAGAATGTGTAATGGCATCGTGTGTTTAGTAAATCTCAGTGCTCCAAAGAGCTGACGTCAGCCAGTCAGCATCACTTTATTAAATGGAATAAACACAGTGGCCTTCTGGGAGACATTTGTGCTTGTTGTTTTTGGTTGTGCACAGGGATGTAATGTGCACTCTCTGTGTAATGCATGCACAGTTTGCATCGTACATTTATAGATGGCACCAGTCATTGTAGGCATTTGACTGTGTTGTACATTTTAATTATTGTGAAGTTGTATATAATGCATTGTAATCACTGCTCTGTTAAACCCTGTTTGGACATAAACTAGTATACTCCACTACATTACCAGTGGACAGCAAAAGCCAAACTTCCTGTGTCAGGACCAAAATAATCTTTGTGACTCACAATCATCACACACTAATATTTGTTGTGACTAAATCAATCACTTGTTTTCTGGTTGTACAACCCAAAGATAATAGAGGAGATGGAGATGAAGAACTCCATAGTACTACTGTGGTTGCCACAATGTTTTTTTCTAATACCCGTGGTGTATTAAATGAGAACATGAAAGCAAGGTGACAGTGATGAACCTGCAAAGAATCATCAGTTGAATCTGCAGCTCTGCTAAGCTTGATCATTAGTTCAGCTGTTCACTTCATTCTCTGCTGCTCTCAGTGTTATTGTCAGCTGCAGCAGTTTGTTGTGGAAAAGCTTTAAAAACCTACACTGAACCAGTCCAGTCGATGTTTAATGATAAACATGTGAGCTGCTTAGTTTATAAGGTCATAAACTAAAGTGTGTTTTACCATAGACAGGCTGAAATGACTGTGTGTGTGCGCATGTGTCACATTTGCAGTTTGTGCGTCAGCATGTGTATTTGTATCTTGGTGATGATTCTTATTCAGGTTTAAAGGTCAGAAACAGCCGATAAATAAGTCTCCTGAACTCAAACAGCATCACGTTCCTGTGTGTGTGTGTGTGTGTGTGTGTGTGTGTGTGTGTGTGTTCTTGTGTATGACCTGCAGATTGAGGACAGCCTCACTTTCTCACACCCCTTCCAAGAGCTGTTTGAGCGTGAAAACTTGATTTTAGCGTTTAGGTTAGAAAAGTGGTTAGGACAATGTATGGTTAAGGCTGGGATAAGAAACTATGGCCTGTATTATAATAAAACAATTCCCTCTTCCCAGCATCCATTTATTACTCAGTATTTTAGGGCACAATTTACCTCCAGGGTAGGTCCAGCAAAACAACAGACAAAACAAAGCTAAATAAATGAGTGAAGAGGAGAGAGAGCGCCCACTCATTCACTCCTTCACACTAATCATCCAGTCAAAAACACTCTGTGGCCCATTTCACAGAACCACACACATCCACACAGAGAAAGATCCACAGAAGAACACACAGTGGGAGTGAAAAGCTTAGAACTGCTCATGTTAGGGCTAAATGGAGTTACATCTGTCTAGAACAGGAGATCACAAAATCGAAAAACAGATCTTCATGGACGTGAAATTGAAGCAGCAGTGGTTGGTGGATGAGACATATTGTCTCTTTGAACTATGGCCTGCGAACAAAGCCAGTATTGGAATAAATACAGTGAAAAATGGCTGCAGTGGTGTACAACAGAAATACAAATCAGATATACAACAAACTGAAAGACTTGAAAGTGGCTGGGGCATTCAACTTTTACCTGCTTAACATCAACATGTTAATGTCATGGAGAGCGTGTTAGCACAATGACATCAACATTTAGCTCAAAGCACAGCTGTCCTCGAGTGCAGCGTCACAGAGCTGCTGGCTGGCTGCAGCCTCTTAGTCTTGCACTATTTTGGGTCACAACACGACTAAAGATATGATAAGAACTAAAGAGCCTGATGGCAAAGTAACGATAAGTAAAGCTGAGCAGATAAAAAAAAAAAAAGCTTTGCACAGTTGGTGCAGACACTAAGATAAAGATAAGCTCCAAGCTATAAGGGCTTCTATACATTATAAATATAGTTCACCTAGTCTGAATCTTCTCAGTCTTATCTGTTGTAGGTCAACTAAGTCATGATGATAAAAGCCACTTTAAAAGGTCAAAGACTAATCACAATCTATGACCACCACTTCTTTCTTACACAGTACTCGGGTAAAGGTACAGTATACTGTAACTGAAATGAGAGGATTCCTGCCCAAAGTGAAAAATACTTTCATTTAACTTTAAAATACACATCTGTGCACATGTGGAGTATCCAAGTGAGTTCAACTCTAAGTCAGTTTTGAGTATTTAGTGTGAGACACTTTCTAATCCGCTATTTCAGGCAGAACTATGCTGTTTTTTTAGTCCTGCAGTACATTCATCTGACTGCTGCTGGTTACTTTGCAGTTCTCAGTGTGATATGAATCACACTGAATCAGAAACTCAACATCCTCACTTTGTTTTAAATTTATCTACACAATGAGTTGCACACATTAACTGATTGTAAACTGATTTTCACATGAGTAAAGGTAGGTACTTGTCCAAAATGGTTTTCTTCAGATGATTTGAAATAGCAGAAGTGAAGGTCTGACAGTAAGAATGCTATTCTTCATTTCACTATTTTGTTGAATCTAAATATTTTATGCAGGACTGATCTAATACTGTGTGAAGTATTCAATGAACCATGTTAATAACTCTCACAAACTAGCTCACATATGGTCTCGATGTCTGAAAATCTATGCACCTCTTATGTAAACTTTAAGATAGATATATTTCTTTCTTTTTTATAAAGGTGACCTACATTTTAAAATTTATGCTCATTTCATCTATAAAATTCTAATTTCATCAGTGTACAGTCTGTAAATTACTGCATCTCTGCACTGACAAAGTATTGCACCCGATGCCATGTGGACATAGACAGGGACACTTGGCTAAACTGTGCAACCTTGTGGAGACAGCATATAGTCTTCTCTACATGTCAGCTGGGGTCTGAAGCTATTTCTGTAGAGCTGAGGCTGCTGATGTGGTTTGCTGCAGGAGAGAGCAGCTGTAATGTGATGCCCTGGTAGTGCCATCATGCCGGGTCCACGCTGTCAGAGCATGACTCGCTGAGGAAGGGAAGGAGGGGGTAGGAGAAAGTGGGAGGAGGTTAATAGGAGAGTGATGAAGGATGGCAGAAGACAGAGAGGAGGGTTTGGAGAGAGCAGAGAAGAGGGCCAGGAAATATGAGGAGAATTGAAAAGCTGAAGAGTGAGAGAGAGCTGGTGACGTAGAACTGAAGAGTCTTTCAGAGCCATGACCTCAACTAGACCTTGTTCAAATCCAGACTGAGCCCTGTGTGTCAACAAAGCCATCATTTTCAATGTAGAGCACCATGTATAGCCCGAGTTCACACTTTTATATATCACCAACCCTCTGATACATTTACATTAACAGTTGTGGACAATCACATGATCGAGTTTTGTCCAGGGGATTCATGAGAGAAGCTCACAATGGCCCATTAATACAGTTTTGGGCCGCTGTAAGCTGGAGTGGGTGTTAATGAGGACGTCCAGCTACTGCCCATGGTTCTTTGTTTACTGTCTGGGACCTTTGTGTGGGTGCTCATAAGTTAATTGTGCACTTCTTCTCATAGTAGAGGTTACAAGTATTCGTTTTTGAGGGCATGTTGGAGTGTTCACAGGCAGGTCATGTTCTGGCCTACTGTAGTGACGTGTATTTTTCATAGCCAAGTATGATGGTCAACTTGTTAGGATTTAAGAGTGTTTGTACTGCATGCTGGGATGCAGGAAAAAAGTCATTACAAAATGTCCCCCAGATTCAAACCTTCAGATAGAAAAATCATTCATTAGCACTAATGCACGTGCAGGAAGAGCACCACTGTGGCTTTCTTGTCTGTGTGAGCACACGTGAGTCTGAGCAACACAGTCTTTCTGACTGGACAAAGACAATGACAGCAGAGGCCTCTAAACCACCCAAACACACACACACACACACACACACACACACTCAACACAATTAATAGAAACCCTTTGTGCTACATGAATGCAGACAAACACAGTTATATTTAATTTGACAAAGAAACACTGTCACTGAAGCTACTGTCATTCACCTCACTTTTAAAAATAAAACATTTAATCTTTCTATCCAGCAGACATATTTCCATGGTGTGTTTAAAAACTGCATTTGGTACATCAGTCGCTCTGACCGATCTGTGGTTGCACAGCTCCATGCCCAGCAGGTGCAGAATGAGACTGACTTGATGGTGCTGAAAGTCACAGAACACAGTGCTGATAGATAAGTTCAGGACAAAATGTAACAGGAAGCCACATATAGAGGGGCAGCAGTGAATCGAACTGAATAGGAAAAACAAACCCATTGTCATCAGTTTCAACAGGGTTAAAAAAAAAAGTTCAATCATTTTAAGATTGAACTTGTATTATTCTTATTGTTATACCTCTTACCTTTACATTTAATCTGACTGACAAGATGTCTTAGTACTTTAGTATTTAATATTTTAATTTTTTGAGCAATTGTTGCACAAAACTATTCTTTTCGCACTTTGACCATGCACATTGTGTACCGGTGACATACAACATACATACTATACTGAAGTGTTGATGTACACACTGTTTACAGAATCATTTATTGTGAAAAGGGGATGAATCTGAGGGCATGTAGTCCAGACAGATCAAACAGGTGGCTGTGAGACAGAAGCTGTGCCAAAACGTAAATCAACAGGCCACAGGCCAAACTGTGGACTCTAACACCCAAACCATAACGCTAACAGGCTAAGTAAGGTGAAATAGGATGGAAATAATTCAAAGGGAGTGGGACAAAAGATGAGAAAATATAAAAAGGGTAAAAAACAAAGAGTGAGAAAGAAGATATGGTGAGGTGAGACATGAGATCAATGTTTGGTCAGTGAGGTATTGACTGAAAGAGCTGGGACAGAAAGATGAATCGCAGCCAGTTCAGATGTCCAGAGTGCAAAACTGGCCATGTCCTCAGCTCACCGTGGATGAGGTTCAGTGAGCAGAACAGAGACAGAGAGAGAGAGACAGACAGAGACAGAGACAGAGAGAGAGAGAGTGAAATGTCAGCCTCTGCTTCAAAATCTGCATGTTATGTATGAAAACAATATAATAGATTAGATATTTAATGTTACAAATCTTCCTGATTCTCTGCTGTACAGTAGTTTAGCGTGAACACTGAGGTTAAACTCAAACTACATACTGAATGTTAAACAATGTAATACGTTCCAGTAATGGTAGAATATCTAGGAATTATATTTTAACCCCTCTCTCTACCCCATGAGCACTTATTGTAAAGGTCACTTTTCTGCCTCTGAGTTTGTTTCCATTGAAGTTTTAAACAGCTCTTTAGTAACATGCAGTGTGTTCAGTGTGTCAATGGCTCCGGTCTCCACTTTATTTATTTATTTATTTTTATATTTGAGTAACATGATCTACATCACAGGACAAGGAAAACATTAGTTTTGTACTGATTGTGTGTTAAACACTCCACATTGTGACACAATGAGACACATTGGACACCACTGCAGGACTGATTATGTGTCTATTTCTGTTTATTTGGCACGTGCATGATGTACAAGCAGGAGGCGAATCAGATTACTTTTCATCTGAAGAATCCAATAAAAATAGTTAAGGTACTGCATGTGCTTGAGACAGAATGTTCTGTATTTCTTCCTGAGGTCACGGAGTTCATTCACGTCTCTGTCAATTTTCTGATATTTCCTGTAGGTGTGGTCTCTTTGACACACCTTGTATGTGTTGTGCAATTGTGGAAAAATTTAGATGACAGATGCACATATTCATTCTGAGTCTCCATGTCTCTGACAATTTGTCTCAACAATTTACTTGTGAAAACGTGACTTTATCACACATTCTTCCCCTAGAGAGTCTGGACACAAGTGCAGGACTGGTGAGGTTTATTTCTGACATGTGCATGTTTACATGCAGAAGGTGAGTCAGGTGACTTATGGACATAGTAAAGACACAGGATATCCACTTGTGGAATTTTACAGTGTATAACTGGTTTAGATTTGGAGGGACAGCAACATTTATGAAAGTAGTTAGTAGTAGAAGAAGACTTGTTCCATCTTTTGAAGGACAATATTTTGTTCTTGCCCTCAAGTGTTCACCTCACTGTCACAAGACACAGTCGCTCCAAACACAGAAGTCTTAAGAGCCTTGCATCGTTTTATCATGGAGGGACATTCACAGTCCAGCAATAATGTGCAATGGCAGAGGAAGAAAAGCAGAATTAATGCTCATTTGAAATGACCATCACATGGTGTGTGTCTCTGAGCCTGCACACAGCGCCTGGTGTGTACACAGTGAACAAACCATAGTAAATATTAATCAGAAATGCAATTAAATACAATTTTGGATTTGTTTTGTTTTTTAAGTTGACTCGTAACAGTGACAGTCCACTGTATGTATGTCAAGACTCATTTTTCTGTTGACTGGTCTTGTACTTGCCAGATATTTAGGACTCAACTAGACTGGACTCAAGTCCAGCATTATTGTTTATTTCTTCCCTGAAATTAAATTCCTCCTGCATCATTCCTTCCTTCCTCCTTCAGAACAAACCTTGAAGGAACCTGTTCAGATATGTTATTCAGATAATGGAAATGTCAAGTTGCACTTCAGTTTTCTGTGAGTGAAAAGGATGTAGATGATCCTACAGTATTTTTGAGGCACATGCCTTTTGATCATTATAAATTATAGTGCAGACGCAGACATACTGTCTCTAGCAGCACAAAAATTACAAGTGGTCTTGAAAATCTGATTTGCAGTCTTGGTGTTTTACTCTCAATCTCATTTGGAGTATAACTATGCACAGCTGCAATAGTACCAAAGTAAGTCACAATGTTTTCAGCTCATTTAAAAAAAATAAATCTTAGGAGTTTCTGTTTTATCACAGCACAAAAATTCAGATTATACATTCAAATATTAAAAAGTCATTTTTTTCCTAAATAAATCCTCTTCCTTCGTTATATTAATACCAATATTTCAGTTTCATACATAGTGTGGTTTACCTGTGGTATACCTATTTTGCAAGTGCATCATTTATTATATTTATTTATTATATAGTGCAAATGTGCACGTGTGTCTGTGTTTATACATAATGATGCAGGTTAATAAGTCATTGAGGATTAATTTGGCAGGGTCACATACGTTATGGAGCCAAAAGAGAAGAAAGCAATCTGAGGGGTGAGCTTGGGACAGCAGCCTGCAGCAAGAGTTAACCACGAGGTAACAGACGGGAAGATCGGTAGTGTGGAGTTTAGGGCGTGTGGTATAGAAAACGTGTATAAATGCAGGTAGATCAATTTACAACAAAAAGGCTGATTATAATTACACTAACTGATAATCACAATCATGGGAATCAGCAAACTTTACTGGTGTATTAACCACTACAGGACAAATAATGCACAACTACTACTACTGTAGTAACCGAATGATGGTGAGTCATTTTTAAGAATTAAATAGACAGTGAATGCAACCAAAATCCAGACGCCAGCTATGAGCATGTGCCACAAAACAAGACACACACAGACAGCTTCACACTATGGTTCCACAATTTATTAATGTGTATGACATTGCAACCACAACAGGTCTTCTTCAAGCTTTTTCAAGTCCCACACTAGCTTCAGTCACTCTTTTATGCACTCACATCTCACAGCTGACATCAATGCATAATCAGTGACACCATTAACAATCCACACGGGTGCATCTAGGGCAGTCAGAGCACATGAAAACACTAATATAATTGATTAATGTAATGAGAAAAAACTTCTCCGAATGGTGACAAATTGTGTCTCTACTTCTGTGTTTTTTTCTGAAAGGTTGATTTGATGTATTTACTGGACATGTCTACATGATGTCTTCTGATAAAAATGTGTATATATGTATGAAATAATCTGTATTTTTGTAGAAGAAGATTTCTAGAAGTAATTGATTTGAATTCATTTTTATTCTATATCTTGTAAGCTGTGATCCCTTTGACATGATTTGGATGTTTTGTGGATGGAGTGCAGCTTGTTTTCATATGCTCTGTGTGTGTGTGTGTGTGTGTGTGTGTTTGGGTTGCTAATGAAGTCGCTGATTCTGCATTGATGTCAAGTGGGAGATGTGAATGCATAACGGGCTGTCGGAAGCTAGAATTTGACTGGCCTCAAAGACGACCAGTTGGGGTTGAAATGTCAGGTTACTAATAAATTGTGGAACCTTGGTGTGCAGCCATCTGTTTCTCCTGAACTGATTAAGATAAAGAAAATCTACAAATTGTCTTTAAATTCAACATGTCTGCACGTTTAGATTTTGCAACACTTTTATCCAGCCTCAGTTTCATATTCCTGTCAACAGCGCCTGCTCTTATACAGTTTAACCCCTTTCTACAGATGTTTTGTAAACATCACTGTACCACGATTAATGGCTTAAATCTTCACTCTTAAACATAAGAAGAAATTGAATGTATACATAAAGATGAAAGATGTTGAATCTTGATAATAATTGATACTTTATTGATCACCTTTGGGAAATTCTTTTTGGACAGGCTGCGCCATTAGGTGCCAAGGGCTCAGGGTATCAGTGTCTTGTCCAAGACACACCCCATAATAATATATTAATAAATATTATTATGGGGCCCTCATAAATGATATAACAAAAGATCTCAGGTGTGGCATTGGAGATTCTGCTTTATCTCTGTTTATTTAATTTTGGCATAGAAATTATGTATTGTTGTGTCTTAAATATCTTAACCTTAGTTTATTAAAAATTAAATGTTTTTGAGTCCAAGTCCTCCAACTTTAATGCCCATTCAGGTCATTTGTCCCAACTCTCAGTCACTGTTTGTTGTAAAAGTCAACATGGCAGGTCAACAGAAAGTTGACATTAAACAGTTCATTCCACATTTCTTTTGTTATGTTTAATTTTCTTGTTTTCCCTCTTTAAGAGCTACAAAACACAAGTCAAATCCATGTCAGTTCAGGGCAACCACATAATCTTGTGTTAAATAAAATAGAAGCCAAAACCCAGGCACGCTCACACATTAGGAGTAAATAGTAGTAGCTATTGCACATACAGGAATTTAAGCCATATACTCATAATGGAAATACTATATCAGAGGGAAGAGCCACTGCTATCCTCTTCCTTTCTTCCTTTTTTTGCTCTCTGTTTTTCTTTAATTTTGACTGGCAGGAAGTTGACCTGCCATGTTGGACTCAAACTTCGGTTGTGCCACCGTTTACCTCCACCCCAACCTTTTCCTGGCAAACTTATTATTAGTTAGTGGCCTTGTAATATTCACTGCAGCCGCTATGTGTCGTCAAACAGTAAAAGGTACGTGTTGATTGCTTTCTGCTGCTGCTACAAACGACCTACAATGTCGTATTTCACAGGAGGATAGTCTCTTACAGGAAGTGGTGACTCTTGCTCCACAGTCTCAGATTGGTTTCCAGTAAGTGTTGAACTGAATCATCAGGTTGATGGGAAATTCACTTGTGACACTATCAGTTTTCACTCATCTCCACTGTCTTGTTACCTGCTCTGGCTTGCTTCATCACGTGATTCAAACTGCAATGAGAAATATTTTTTGTTTGTCTCACAAGGCCGTTTTGATGGAGGACAATAACAGCAGCGAACCTGAGAATTGTCATTTCATTCATGACTCACCAAGGTAGGGCAGATGGGAGTTCAGAGTAGTGGTAATAGTAGTAGAGGTTAAAGTGAACCATGTAACGAGAGAGTCCCCTGGATGCTAAAGTTGCATAATGTTTTGTGTTTGCACTCAAACTCTAATCCAGTGATCTTTACTAGTTGTTCCATTAAAACCTGGGCTGGCAGGACAAAGTCAACAGAAGAGACACCACAAAACTCAAACTACCCCAATCATTAGGCATATCATAATTTGCTAAAACATTTGTGATCCCACAATAATCGATGTGTAATGCAGAGAAAACAATCCTAATTAAAATTAGGCTTATCTTAATATTGGATATTGAATATTGAAGTAGGAATGCATTCCCTTGATTTACTTCATGTTATTCATGTTATTTAGTCTGGTTTTGTTCTGGAATCCTCTGATGACCTCAGCATGTTTCTTAAAAGCGTATCTCTCCTTGAAGCTGCAAGTTCAGAGCATTCAGGTGACTGGTGATGTCAGTCAGAAGATTCAACTTGTGCTCCTCTTTGCTGTCCAGGACGGTGTGAATCTGTGTGCATTAGGACCCAGGCGTAAGCTACATGTCGCTGCTAGTTAGCGAGCAGCAACATTTATCCACAGTTCAACAGAAAGAAGCGGCCAGAGAATCACTTCATAGTCAGAGATTGTGAGTAGGTGTCAATAACTGTTAAGGAAACATAAGTAAAGTTAATCAATTAAGTCCAGCCCGCAGCTTCGGTTTTAAAAATGTATTATTTATGGCTCGGGATGAACTGGGATAAAAAAAAGCAGCCCTCGCATCTTGGCGCAAACCAGCATTCAATAAAGCGCACACATCATAAACATCATATCGCGAACAGCGCGTCGTCTCCGTTAGCTCAGCTGGTGGATTTGCGCCCCGACACCGGCTCGCATCCCGACAGACACACACAGCTGCACACCGACAAAGAGAGAAGTGCAACAATTGTCCTTTTCATTTGTTCACTCCTGTGAGGCTTAGATTTGGTTACAGTGCCATTTAAAATGATAATTATAACAATGAAAATAAAATAGTTATAAAACAGTGCATGTATGTATGTATGTATGTTAATCCTACTGTAAAAAAATGTCTGAGGATTCTTCACGTAACCAACTCTGGTCCTCGTTAAAAAAGTTTGGACACCCCTGCCTTAAGTGAAAGAAAAGGTGATGTTGTTGTTGGGTATTTTAACACTAATTTAGACTAAGTTCCGCTGCAGCTGTCCATCTTTCTTCTTGTATTTTGACAGAATATCAGTGCTGCATAATACTGTTGTTATAATCGGTTCTTAAACTACTAGTAAATAAACTAATGATTGCACTGCACCATTATATTATCTTCTGTCTTCAACTGCACAGATAAATATCAATGTCAGGCAGAAATAACTTACCATATTTGGAAAGACACTAAGCAAGAAGAAAGGAGTTAAACTATATATCTTTAGATATTATGTCACATTTAATATTTTTAAATGCATTAATGGATATATTTGTTAGCATGTTTTAATGAATACAACCCCAACATGTAGGCTGTTAAAAAAACCTAAACTCATGGACTCATTTAGACTGTTATTAAAACAACACAGTAGACATCCTAAAGACTAAGGAAACCAAAGGCAGGGGATCTTCCAGAGAAGCCATTGAAAGAAAATGAGCCAGATAACAGCAGAACTGCTGTACATGAGATAATGAAATTAATGAAACCTATTTAGGTTTGGCAAAAATGTTTCAGCTCTCGCTCTATGTGCTAATTCCTTCCTACAACCCTGGGGGCTAAGCCCCCCTTGTCCTTCAATCCTAGTGACGTCCCTGGTGTATTATGCCGTGAAAGGTGAAAGGCATGTTTGGTGCACTATACGTGCACTCGCACACACGTGCAACCAACTTTGATCAGAGCAAAAAATGTCAGAAGTGCATTTAGCATTTGTTTGGCTAAGGAGTGGAAGTTAGCACGACATTTCTTCTCAAAGAGTTTTCTTTTCTGAACCTCACCCAAACTGTGTCCCTTCGGTACTTTTTGTAATGATCAGATGTTATGTGTTGAATTGGGTGTAGCTCCATGTCACACCACAAGGTGGTATCACCTTCTGGTTGGAATGAAGAGTGATCAATGGACAGATATAGAACAAGAGTAGGAGAGTCATAAGATAGAGCAAGAGTGTTGGTTGAACCGGTTTTAAAGAATTACAATAAAAGAATGTTGGCAGATCAAATGATTCATTCGTCATAAATAAAATAAGAAGACGAACAAAACACTTTTGACCTCATCAGTGCTAATTCAATTCAATTCAATTCATCTTTATTTGTATAGCGCCAAATCATAACAAAAATCATCTCAAGGCACTTTACA
>JAUMHL010000008.1:8621220-8667719 GCA_032362345.1 Sandelia bainsii | reverse complement strand
ACTCTAGGAACCACAAGTAGACCAGCACTCTGAGAGCGAAGTGCTCTGCTGGGATAATAAGGTTCTATGAGGTCTTTTGTGGTGTGTTTGACTATAATGAAACATCAGACCAAGTCATTGTATGAGTTGCTACAAGGAGACATGTCAAATTTCATATTTAAATTGGTAGGATACATAGCATTTAAAAACCCAATAGGCTTCACGTTGTGGTAACAATCCTGTCTGAACACCAGTCGGTGCACATCATCTGCAAACACCTGTCAAATACAGACATCCTTGAATTTGGTGATGGTTCACCTTCCAGCAAGCAAAGACTGTAAGCAAACAGCCAAGGCAATGCTGGAGTGGCTTTGAGTGGACTTGAACATCTCCTGTGGAAAAGTCTTGTTTTGTTGCCACATTTACCCCATCTTCTTCATTATGCAGATGTTTGAGCTTAACATACCATGTCATTGCTCTGGGTGTCAAATATTTATGCACCTGAGTGCACTGCATACCAATGCAAAGGGGTGCTGTACCTTTTAGAATGGGTATGAAATGCAAAAGGGTTTGACAAAACATCAGTATTTGATGTCCTCAGAATGAGAACAGCTTGCCAAGAAGAATGGGATAAATGACCTAAATCCGGGTGTGAGAGGTTTGTAGAAATCAACTGTTACCACAGAAAGGTCGAAGGTTTAACTGCTGCTGAAGGGGTTTCAGCAAAGTAATTCACTTTGAGAAGGGATGATAAAGGCCTTAAACTACACTGAAACACCAGCGCTTTAAAAAAAAAAAAAAAGGACCAACTTAAGGTCAATGCCCCAACACTTGGAACTATTGTGTGATTATTTCTGAAAATGAATAGAGGTGTAATTTGCTGAGTCAGTCGGGTCTCTTATTAAAAGAAGATAATGGTGGACTGTTGGCTGGTTGCTGAGTGACAAAGCGGCGCTGGCCATGGCCTACATACTTGTGTTTGTTTAATAAACGATAAGATTCCTCATTCCCGGCATTAAAGTAGGCCAGCTCAGCACCACAGAGAGACGGAGAGGAAAAAGAAAACAAGCATGAGGGGAAAACAATAGTTTGAGCATTAATTGGTTTGGACAGTAAAGGAGAGAACAAACGCTGAATAAGGGTGAATGTGTCTGTGTATATGAACTGTAAACGTGACCATCCCATGATTGAAACTCTATTAACAGTTCTGTTAACTGTCTTTAATGGTTCCACTTCTTACTGAAATGTCTTTCAGCAAATCTCTGAACTTTTTGCTTTAGTTCCAGTTTAATTACAGACATGAAAGTGTGGTGAGGGCATGTTTAAACAAATTAATAGACATGAGAAAGTCATTGCTGCTTCTGTGCTCACTGTGGTGCACCAACTCATTGTAAAGTTGCATCGTTTATTCTTGTAGATCTTCAAATGCAGTTTTTTTTAGCATTAAAACATTGACGTTTTCAAAAGGCAGAAGGTTCATTGACAAAAGGAAACCTAACTCCACCACTAAACCACAAACCAATGCAAATCAGCTGCCCAGTGCAACGTGAGGATGTGCATGGAATTAAAGTCCATCTTAATAAAAAAGAGACCAACATTGTCAGCAGATCTTCTCTAGAGAGGAACAAGCCCTCATTGACTTTTACTGTAAATGCTTGTGGAAAACAAAAGCAGTACATACAGAACATTACATAAGACTTGAGCATCAAAACAGGTTCAAGATGGGTCATGTATGGACAACTCAACCTGAATTTCTAGTTGTTAAATAATAAAGTTCAGAAACACTTTTCTCTACTTTTCGGTGCCATCTGTACATTTTAGTCCAACTGAAAATAATTACATCTCATCACATCACGAACTATTTTAACAAGCTTTTAACACCATCATCCCACTGTATAACCTGCCACAGTTTGGTCCCATTCACATAAAAAAACAAAACAATTCTGACATTACATTTTCCCATTTGTCCGAGCATTAGTTTCTCCTCCAGTATCCCAGTATGAAGACATTTTCAGCAGTTTCTTTCCACGATAAGTCCGACGTGATGCGATTGTAGCAGGACAAACTGCTTCTGGCTCCTGCTGCTGCCCTGGACTTGTCATTAAATGATTTAAAAAGACCCATTGTTGCTGGAGAGGCTTTTTCAGACCCTATAGATGCTCAGTGAATGAGTGGCCCACATTCCACTGATTTATGTTTGTACCATGCGGCTATAGTGCTGCTTGAGTGTTGCTTGGTAACTTCTGGCTTTTTGCCAGTCTGTCTTTAGGACTTTAGACATTTTACGGCAGCAACCTTATGTAAGACAGTGCTGAGTGTTTAAAACCAGCACTGCTCAGCTTTGGCCAAGAGACAGTAGTAGTAGTAGTAGTAGTAGTAGTAATAGCAGGAAAACCAAAAACGGTACACAGAGAGTTTAAATGCCACTTCAGTCATGGTTGCATCATTACAGTGTCTAACAAACTGATTATGAAGGCACAATTATCTTTAGTTTCATTCTTGTTGACCACAATGCTGATGTACGATGATTTGTGTGAACTGTGAGGTGGAGCATCATTTAAGGAAAAAATGGCAATTTAATCTGACAACAGGACAAATGTGATGTGCTTTACTTCATCAATCTTACTTCCACACCTTCAATTACCATTCCCAACATGTTCCAGCACTGTCTCTATCACAAATGATCTCACTACCATTCTGTGAAAGCTGTAATGAAGTCTGAAGCTGTTTAAAGTAGACTTCCTGCAGTGAGTTGTTTCTTCACTCAGTTGATGTCTTAAAACTCATGGAAATGAGAATCCTGGTTTCAGTAATCGCTGTCCCAGAGTAACTTAATGACAGAAGTAAAAGCAAACATTCATTTCTGCTTAGAGAGATTCATATTAATTAAATCTGGAAAGTAAAGCAACCATGTGAAGGACGATGTACATCAGGATCAGAGCACAAGTGAGAATCTTAATACTGAACTGACTCACATTAGTAGACTGGTAGAAATTTACTACACAAAGTCCTAACAGTGATGGCCGGAAATGATATTTCACAACATTTAGATGAAGTAAGACACAAACATTTGAAATGTTATGAATATTGCTATAATATAATTTCTGGCAGCAGTGGACACAGGATTTGAAAGCAAAACTTGTTTAAATGAGGAAAACGTGCTAATTTGACATTGCTGAGCACATTGGGTAACTATTTACAGGATTGTCCCAATAAGCGCTAAATGCCAGGTGATGGTGATGGGGGGGTCACTCAAGCTGCAGGGCTGTGACTATGCTATGATGTAGAAATCTCAATGCCATGTCACAAATGCTGAAACCTCAATACTATAATAACCAGAATGACCGTCACCGTGCTACTTACAGGACATTTAGAAGATGATCTTCTGTTTAAGACTTGACTAACGGTCAACGCAAAGGAATATTACATCATAAAAAATAAGAACACAAACACTGTTGAACAGCTCTGGTTCAACTTTGTCAGAACACATCGACAAAACATTTCTGCTGCTGCTATTTTGTTCAAACCATGCAGCTATGTCAAACAAACTATTCACAAGATAATCTATATCTCATGATGCACACTAGCATTATTTTCCCAGCAAAGCTTTATATCCTGACAGTGTGCTGCAAACAAAGCTAAATGATATAAAACCCATTTACTATGCCTTCATATAAAATCCATTAGTCACTAAAGCACTGAAGTCAACAGAAAACATGAAATATTAAACCCATACATCTTAAAACTTGAGTGTCCTCCAGAAATCTTATATTCCTATTTTTATTTTTACATGGCTGTGTTCATGTAAATGTTTGACTTGCACTGCATCGCACAATATTCAGTGTCTCTTATTTACCTAACAACTTCATTCATACTGAATACTCAAGGATGTAATATTGCTTATTGTAATTTCAGTATTTTTAATTTGAACTCAAGTCTGATTTTCTGATCAACTAAATGCAGCTGAAGCCATAAAATAGAGATTCAGTGTCACACATGTAGATTGAAATGTTTGAAAATTTTCATACTTTTTTTTTTTTTTTCCTGAGCAAATCAACACCTTTTATCATTTACACATTTCCTTTTTGGTGACAAGGTTTCTAGAGAACACTGGGGAAATTACCTGATTCAGTACGGCTGATCTGTTTTCAGTGGTATGGGACCAAAAATATCTTTGACTACAGTTTGACCCGTAAAGTTTTTGGAAGGCTGACACAGATATTTACAAAGTTATCTTCTTCTTTTGACATCTGATACACAAAATGAGAACTTCTTCATAAACTATACATGTCTTCAATCCGAGCTGACTAATAGAACTAACACAGTTCATGTCCAGCATTTCTCAATGTAACAATACAAACTGCATTCCAGACAGAGAGCGTTGCTGACGGTCTGTTGGTGGTTACGTGCAGGTTGGTCACTCCAGGCCGAAGCCCTCGGCGTTGGAGATGGCAATAGTGAGTTTGTGTTTGAGCTCCTTCCTCGTTCGATAAGGAGGCAGACAGATCTGATTGAAACAGGTGTGAGAGATCGGCAACCTGAAGAAGACAGAGGAAAAATAAGTTCTTACCTGCTACGTGTTTGGCATTTTCAATGTTATCTCAACAAATTTCACAACGCTGGAGTCACAGGTGATTCAGCATTTGTTTAACATTGTGTCTTATCTGCTGTAGTTCAGTTCACACCACAGCGTGATTACAGTCAGTCACACAAAGACAGGACAGAGAACGTTTACAGTGTTAATGCTTCACCTATCTGTGTTTGAGGCAACTCAAACACTTCAAAAGATCACACGTTAAGCAACAGGAGACAGACTTTAGTCTCTCGATCAGTTAAGGTAAATGGGGCTTTTTCACAAAAAGCAAATGTCACAAAAAAATATAATTAAAAAAACAGCTTGCATGCATTTCAGAATTCCTCTGAATAAAGTTTAACCAACACAAGTTGCAGAGAACTAGCTTAACTGAATTGTGTGAATGATCAAGCTTCTCTTTCTCAAAGCATCAGTTTGAGACAGAAGACAGAGGGTAAAGGTCAAATGGGAACCACTTAAGTTTCTGTAAAGTCTGCATTCAGTGTTGTGGGAGAACATGCATTATATAATGAACCCGTCCACAGGATTTTCTTGTGTGCATTAAAAGTTTTGAATGATGAGCTGTGGTCTGGTCTGGTCAGCGTTTGGGACCTACCAGTCAGTTGGAACATCGATCTTAGAGATTTTGAAGTTGAGGTCGGCCATTCCTCCAACAGGAACACGATCGCTTCCTGTGGCGAAGTGAAGAAGCTTCTTCTGCAGCTCCAGAGGGAAGGCCAACACCACATCCCAGAAACACCTTGTGCAACAAACGAATAAGAGTGTCAAACCAGAATTGTGTAAATGTTTAGTAGGTCCGATTAGTAGGAGCCAGGGCCTGGAAGTAAAATCAATGCATCACTTAATCTCGTCTTTTGTGATGTGATAGACTTGATGTTTCCTGCACATTTGACTTAGATCTACTGTAGTGGTGCCGACCATGCTCACAGGAATGATTTAATATGATCTTATAAACTCAGTAGTGATAAAACTATCATTTAAATATGTGGTTACATTTGAAGCACAGATTTTTGTTGGCATTTTTCATCTCACAACTTAAAATTGATCTAATTATTATTATTATAATATTATATTATAGAGTGGGTAAAAGTTAAGATGTTGCATTTGGATTGTGGTGGTGTTGACTAAGCTAAACAGAACCTCTACACTGACATTTGCCTGCAAAGAAAATCCATAGTTATAAACTGAGAAACAGACGATCAGACAGACACAGAGACGTTGTGTAACAGTCCTGCAGCTGCTTGTTGTCAGCTGTCAACATCATGCTGAGTTACATTATCTGTTGCTGACAAGTGTCGGCTTATTTTCCTCCCTACTGCTGGCAACAAAAAGACTGAAGGGCATCACTGTGTGTGTGTGTGTGTGTGTGTGTGTGTGTGTGTGTGTGTGTGTGTGTGTTACATTTGCTACAAAAGGAATGCCTTACAGCCTAAATATCTTGCAAACAAATATTGCATCTCATTACAGTGAAAGGGAAACAAGCGGGTCACAAGTCTATTTCCCCAGCAGTATCAGAACTAGAACCACTTAAGCTTTTTGAATAATTTGTTTGAAATAACATTTGCTCACCAGAAACTATTACACCGGGATTGTTCAAATATCTAAAACAACTAAGTGTCAGACAGCGGCTTCACGTCTCACACAGGGAGCTCTAGACATGTAGGGAAAAAATGGATAAATTTGTGTATGGCTTCCCAGAGAGTGGGTTCAGCCTATCAGAAGGAAAAGGGAGGGAGTGTGCAGCACGATGGACAGACTTCCTGCGGTTTCAGTAAACAGGAAGTGGAGGCGCCTTACCGTACAGTTGTGTCGGTCTTGCTGTAACCTTCGTACTGAGCAGCTTTCTGCAGAGCGCCCATGTCAAGCTCTGGACTGCCACACACCAACATCTCCACCTCCTCTGGCCGCAGCAACTGCAAAACACAAGAGCATAAATGTTCAGTAAATACGCACTACTGACAGAATGATGGGCAGTATGGAGAGTTTTGAGATTTTACTTTGAAAGAAAATTGGCCAAAAAAAGACACCAACATTACCAACAAAACAAAAACACTGTCAGCCCCAGCATCTTATGAACAACTCGAATAAGAATGCAACATAAAAGTCCACTACAGCAACCACAAGGACGAATTTCATAAAAACTGCTAAATGGACGCAATATCAGTATTTCCGCAGAATTTACGTCATTTCTGTTTCTTGAATGGTGTAAAATCAACACAATTAGTAAAGCAGGAGGAGAAACAGGAAGTTCTGACTCATCACACCGGCTGATTACAGAAAATGTATCAAACTCAGACCTCAGTCCCCGAACTGCTGAACCTTTCTTCTCTGCAGTCCTGGACCTGAAGGACAGACCTGGAGCTTCTAATGCAGAAGAACAAGGGCCTGAATGTTCTGGTGCTGTTGACATTGGGGCCCCCAGCCTCTGGCCAATGAACCAGAGTCCTGTCCTCATCCTGTATCCCAGCCCTCCCAGTTTATACCAGTCATGGAGGCCACAAACCGCAACACAAGAAATTACAGAAGTGGATTGGAGAAGATTTTAAATATTAACAGAACAGCTATGAAATGCGGAATTTAAAAATGGCAGTGTATCATGTATGAATGCAGTGTGTTCATTAATTCAGCAGTTGCACTGACAGACAGACAACAATAGTTCAACAACTTCAGTAAAAACATTTGCAACAGGCCCCCAAACGAAGCTGAGTCTCACTGTGATGCTGCTGTCTGGCATGCACATGACCTAATAACAAAAAACTCCACTTCAGACAACTCGGTTTCAACACCTTTAAACCGACACAGCAACACCAAACCACACACTGACACAGACCTGCCTCATCACATCCGTCAGTCATTGTGTATGTGACTGAAGGATCGTGCAGAATAAAGCACAGACAGCTATAGGTTACACAGCAGAGGTGTGTCACACTCTGAACCTTGACCCATTAAACATCTCTAGTTTCTTCCATTAAACTGCAAAAGTGACAAATGGCTAAATTTGCAACACGTGTATTTATTTGTACGAAGTTACATTCGTTTTTAACACTTTTTTCCAAAGCTATTTTTTATAAAGTGTCTGATGCAATACTAAAGAAATGAGTGTCGTTGAAAGTAGTTTAGCAGGTCGTACTACACGTCTTGATCCATTAGGAAATGAGGCTACACCAGATTTGAGATCTAAAATCTGCACATCATGAGATCATGAGTCCTTTTCCATGCTAGCAGCCTGATCAGGATATCTAGAGGCTAACTTTGTACAGTTTAGTAGAAAATAGAAAAAAAAAAGGATCGGTGGTTCGATTCCCGGCTCCTCCAGTCATATGTCGAAGTGTCCTTGGGCAAGACACTGAACCCCAAGTTGCCCCCGGTGTGTCAGGTGGGCTGCATAGCAGCTCTGCCATCAGTGTGTGAGTGTGTGTGTGCTTGTTTGTGCAAATGGGTGAATGAGAAGCAGCGTAAAGCGCTTTGAGTGCCAGTATAGGTAGAAAAGCGCTATATAAGTGCAGAACATTTACTTTAGCACAGGTATAACAGACAGACACGAGAGATGCATGTAAACAAAAATCTGTAGATTCTCAAGATATTTATTGAGCACATTTGTTTCCCAGAGAAGAACCAAATATCTTTTCCCTACTGACATTCCCTGGATAAACATTTGAGCTCCACTGCGGCTGTCAGGGTCTAATAATAGTTAAATCAGTCCATTGTATGTAATTTCAGTCTCTGGGGGCAAGAAAAGCATTAGACCTTTAACTGCACAGGTGTAGACAGTCAAACAATAAGCAAAGATAGAGGATTTCTGATGTGATTTGTTAAAGCTGCACAAAAACTATTTGCTCTGAAACTTTGGAAATTTGGGAGATACGAGTGTTTACAAAAATCTTTGGGAAATCTTCCAAACTGTGGGAGTTGGAGCAGATCAGGAGTTGGTTATTATCTGTACAGCAGAGACGTGCCCTGCAGCCTGCTCCTTCGCTGACCTAGATTCAGGCTCTCAGGTTGATAAACTTGTCTGTCTTATCTGCAGTCAGACACACAGGGTTATTTCTGTGGCTGAGGAGATCAGAGGTGTGACTCCCAGAGGTACCCCTGCACACATACCCACAGTCATACATGAACTTGACACATGTGGGTCAGGCAGCCAGAAGGCCAGAAGGTCAGAGGTCAAACTAACAGCACTTCCATGTCCTGCTGGTGTAAAACTACTCTGCAGCGTCACAGGAGCCATTTTCACTTATTTTTGTCACCAAGAAAACAACACAGGGAAAGAATATTTTTAGTTTCTTTGTGTTAAGATTCCTTAAATATCACTACAACAATCTGTGATACATAGTTATTTAGTTTAGATTTAGAAATCATTAATGTATTCCTACTTGATGCTTCCACGTAAACCAGCTGCCTTGTTACACCACAAAATGTGGAGACAATGTGCAACAAACACACACACACAAAATAAGGGAACAAACAAGAACAGGAGAACCACCTAAACGCAGGAGAACGAACAAAGATGGCGTCAGTTTAAATGTATGTTGTGGATTTCTCTGCTGTGTATATTTTGGGTCCCTCTGGGGCCTCTGAGCTCCTCCTCTTCAGGGTCCCCAGAGTTCAACAAACATCAACATGATCAGATATGAGTCAGCAGCTCCGTATCAGGGACAGCTAACATTTGACTAAGGAGGAAGGCAAACAGAGAGCTCCATGTTTGGGCAAATGTGTCTTATCAATGATGGAGGAGGAAAGATCCAGAGGTTCAGCTGCCAAATGTCTTTTATTCAGAGCTCTAAGTTCCTCCACTGTTCCTGCAGATAAAGTGATCAATTCTGCATTGCTGCCATGTTTGAAATAGAAATTCATATTCAGTTTATCCTGGAACATGTATGAGTAAGACCATTGTTGTTACAACTATTATTTCAATTCCAGTTGGATCCATGTGCATTTGACTTAATTCATTTAGCAGTTTAGATTAGCAAATCGGATTTAGTTGATTGTGATGTTTATGATGTTATCCTGGCTGGAGCTCACTGCTACTGTAAATTGAGGCCATTGTTTTTGCTTTTGGAAAGTCATGCAATGTGAGAGAAAACACACAACTCACCAGCATTGTTTAGGTTTCTAACAGTAAGTGCATTCAACTTCCTGACTTGCAAACAGCAAATGCAAGAAGCTAACAACAGACAGAGCTGACCAGAAGAGGTCAGGTCGGTTTATCGCACTCAAATTGTTGCGTTTAGCTTATTCGGTCTGAAACATTTAATGTTTGCAGGAATCAGAAACTGGAAGGTTTACATGTATTTATGCAACTAAGTAAGTCTGTACAGTACTAAGTACTGTTTCCTTGAGCCTCAGCATACATACATCTGCACTGTGGACTCACCATGAGTGCGTCAGACGCACACACACTGTGGAAGCCGTGGTAGAAGGGAGCAAACTGTTTATAAATGGATTTGTTCAGCAGGAAGTCGACATAAAGCTGGACATACTCTGTGGAGAAACAAGAAACACAACAGTGTCATTTCCAATATTCCATTACAAACCTTTACCCATGTAGCCTCCAGGCCTGGCTTCTCAGTTCAACACACACACAGAGACAGACACTGGCATAGAGCTGGAGCTGGACGGCAACAAGAGCTGCTGAATGGAAAACTAGATTTAATAAGCAAAATAAAGTTGACGTTCTAAAAGGGACTTTATCCTCTTTAAAAGAACATGAAGCTTTTGAGCTGAGCCAGGTTTCTGTGTCGGTGCACTGATGAAGGAGCTTTTAAACTGCTCCTGTGAATAATAAACCTCAGATTGTAAGTACAGTACAGTAATGTAATGTTTAGAACACGATGCCAACCTTATGTGAGGATAAAACGGGAGCAGCACATTGCCTGTACTGTCACTGTCTGCAACCTATGTATGTAAAGGAATGTTAACATATTTTACATTGTATTCAGAGAGATCCAGGTTTTACTGTAAGTGTAAATATGACAACGAGGTACTGTATGTATGAGAGTGTTGATACATCAGTGCACAACTTTATGTTCAGACTGAGAAATCTCTACAACTACTGGACATGTTGCTGTACGATTCCCTGACTTCACGTAGAGCTTCAACAACATCTCATGTTTTCAGGGGAAAGTTTGATGAATCCACACAAAGTTGACTAAAGAAATTGATGTTTGTTGGTTAGATGAACTTGCTATTTTAACCATTTCCTCTGTTTTAACCTATAATAAATCAGTTGTATACAAATGTCAGAGGGGGTGAAACCTGTCCATATATACCTTGGATGACAGTTTTTCATTTGGGTTGCAGAACATCTGTACTCTCCAGAAAATCTATGAGCAGTTTACTTGTTTTTATTTTTCCAGTCTGACACTATTATACCTGCAGGAGCCAGTTATGACAGGCTCCTGCAGGTATCATAATGATGGTCTGTGTGAGCGCCATTTCCTGACATCTGATGTGAATGACTCCAAAACTATGAAGCTCCTGCTGTGACTCACCCTTCCTGTTTTGCTTGGTGACTGGAATTTTGTCTCCTCCGGGCTTCAGGTTATAGGATTTTACCATGCCCATCTCCTCCTGGAACACCTGTGACACACAAACACACACAGGACAATGTTACTTGGTGATGGTGCATGCATCTGTGAAACCTGATAACTGAAGAATGTGCAAAACCTTTTTGGTTTAGGGTGCTATACACCCACACAAAACACGGCAGTTTTATTCTATTACTTGTTAATTGGTTACTGAATCTTATGGTGATTAAATAAACGTCCCTTTTTTTCTTTCTGCAGTTGATATTTAACTACTGTAACCTCCTATATGATGCCCCTCTGGTTTAAAATTAACTTTAGTAAACAGCTGTGACAGCCCTCAGACCTGCTGACACACTTTGATCATAACATCTGTGGCATGTGTAAGTTCTAACACAGCTAATTTTTGTATGTTCACCCATTTAAAACATTTATGTAGTGAAGAAATAAACTGCTTAATGGACCTCTGAACTTTAGTTTAAGTGTCAATTTTACCTGGAAGGTGAGGTAGAAGTCCTCCTCCACATTTCCCTCGTAGCTCAGCAGCTCTACCAAACCGTGAGCCAGCTCCTGCCGACAGTTGTTAAAAGTTCAGCATCAGGAAAAAAAAACACTGGTAAAGCAACATCTAACGAGGAACAAACAGAAACAGTTTGGATGGCAACCAGTGCTTTTGTTTTATGCTCATGCCTTACAGAGAAGACTTAAACAATCATAACTTCAGGTTAAGAAACATCTTTTCTATAAGAAAATCATCAGAATAGTATTGACCAGCATTACCCGAGGCCTGGGCTCTAATAAGTACTAACTCGTCATGTCCACATCTGAAACAGAAGATTTCAGAATGCCTCCAAGCAGTGGACCAGTTTGCACTTAGAGCAGCTGAACTCAAACAACCTTCACAAAACCTGGACGAGCAAGCTCATAATTAATGTTTATCTTCTCTTACATCCGGCAATTCTCAAAGAGTCTTATTCCCTCTTTGCTATTTCTCATAATGATGCTGGGATAACATGCCTTTACTAACAAATGCAACTTATTATTCCTCACATTTTTATTACATTTTCCTAATTCGTTAAATATTTGCCTTACTGCAATATTTTGACTCTTTGTGAAACCCTCTAGCTGTAGTGTGAGGTATATGGCATAAAATGATTCTGAATTATGGTGCTGAACCAGCTACAGGCCTCATATCTAATATTACGCTGTTATGTAACCAGAAGGCCAGTTATAGCACTGTGTGTGTGTGTGTGTGTGTGTGTGTGTGTGTGTGTGTGTGTGTGTCCTAGTGAGAACCAGAGTTTTCGACCTTGACGTCGAGGAAACTTTAGGATATGAAGCAGCTTGTGGATCAGATAACTTTGAGTCTGTCAGGAAATAGTCCTGAATCTTTGTCTCACTGCTGCTGCACAACACTGGAGAAGTGTTGTTTCTATCACACAGTTGGTCTCTGTTGCACAGTGAGGACAAAAAATGAGCACACTCCTTTCACTTGGGTGCAGACTGAAACTGTTGGTCCTTGCAGCAGGTGTGTGGATTATTTTCAACCACATTGACAGTTTAATGTCGTCCGTTACTGTAGATGTGAACATATAGAGCCAATTACAAAAGGCTTGTTTGGAGTCTGAACCGATGATTTAGTGGTGGCAATTTTAATCTGATAATAGCATCACATGAAGTTAAATTTAGACTCTACAGAGAGTGAAGAGGAACAGAGAAAGATTAAAAGTTTAACTCTGCTACCCTCTAGTGGCAGAAAAGAGAAACATGCGTGTAGCAGAGTTTTACACAGTCTGATCAAATCAGTGAAGAAATATACACACAGAGAAATATACACACAGACTCAGTGCAGTAAATATGCTGAGGGATATTTAGGGATTGTGCGCTGCTGAGCTCAACACAACATGCAACACACACACACACACACAACCTACCGGCATGATCTGCTGCAGGTCGTCCAGGGTGGCGGTTGCCATGCCGACAAGAGCGTTTTGGTCACATGGTGCAGTAGGTGGAGTGAGGAGCTTCCTGTAAGGGAGGTCACAGACTTCAGAAAACAAAAAGAAACTAAAATACAAGTGACGTTATGTGTATCCAGCACAACAACTAGACAACTATACTGTGTGTAGTGACTAGAGGGGACCCAGCTATCACAGCCACAGAGGAGTGCTGCGATGCAGATGTGATGGATGACTTCCACGCCTACCTGTAACAGTAGAGAGGGAAGTGGATGTCCAGGGCGATGCTGTTGTAAACCGCTAAGCCCATCAGCTGATAACACAGCAGGTTAAGGAGGAAGTAACTACTGGCAAATAAGCTGTACATGCATACGCTAATAAAATATGAACATGCGCCATAAACTATTAAAGAAAACGCTGCGTCCAAACAGGACAAAATCATTACCACATGAATATAATTAATATGAATGAAGAGAAGCACCACTGAGAGTTTCTAGTGTTTTCTGATCATTTTTCATCTTGGTTTATATTTCTACTATATTACTGATATCAGTGTCTCTGTCCTGTTCACTAGTTACACATCATTAATTAATGTCAGAAAACCTCAAACGCAATTCACATGACAGAAATCTGAAAGAAGGAAACCTCAGAGAATATAATAAGCAGAATTAAGCAGTCAATGAAGCAGAAAATTGGACACTGAACAATTAAAACTGATATCATCAGATAGAACAACGGCGTGAATGAAGACACACCTCATCGACTGGTGTTCAATCTGAAGCCTGCAGTGAACAATCTGACTTCGTTCTTAATAAGATAAGATGAGTCTTTCAGTGTTACAGCAGCAGAAGAAAATACCAATAAAGACCATCAACAGTGATGAGACAATCAATAAATCAATTGCACTATGTGATTTAATGTGAAACAGCCTGCAACTGCGGGAAGAAGAGACCTATGACACAGCTCCTTCAGTCCATCAGTCCATCGCTGAAGGAGCTGCTATCATACATGTCTCTTCCTGTCTGCAGTGGAGACACTGCTGCACCAGTACACCACTCCACAGAAAAAGGCTGATGCCTCCACAGAGTCAAAGGAGGTCTTCAGGAGTCAGCAACGTAGCCTCCTCAGCAGAAAGACTCAGCTCTGTCCCTTCCTGTAAATAGCATCAGTATTATGATGTTATTATTATATGCCATAGAGCTGGTCTGCACAGGACTTAAGGAGCCTGGAGCTGATACCATCTGGACCCGCAGCGTTCTTTGCCTTGGTCGTCTTGAGCTCATTCCTCACCTGGGCTTTTGTGAGGGACGGTATGTGTCAGGGGGAGTTGGGAGTAGAGGAGGGGGGTTGTAGCGGGTATCTGATCAAACCTTTTGAAGAATAGATTCAGATCGTTTACCCCTGGACTGCACAATTCTTCCCACACACAGTTGATTCAAAACAGTGTTTCAGAGCCACTTCTGGCTCATCAGACCATTTCCTCACTGTACAAGAGGCTGCTAGTTGCCGCCATACAAGAGGTTTGTATACAGGCAGGAGATGTGGTGTTTGGCATAATGAGACTGTGTGCGAGACTCCACAGGAACAGAAGAAATATCAGCACTTTTTTCCTATATGGCAGGAGGAGTTTGATCTAGACTAAATCTTTTCATTGTGTACCTTCAGTGTGTGTGTGTGTGTGAGTGAGGGCGATGGTGAGTTCATATACAGAACGTCCATCTACCTGCAAATTGTCTTTTTTAAGTCCAAGTAGTGGCAGCGCAAAGCGATACACACAAAGCGTTCAGAGCTGCCACATGTGGTGACCATATGTGGTGTAATTGTATGTGTAGGTTGAGTGTGTGTGTCTGTGAAATGTGCACTACTGATTACAGGTAGGTCACACACATATACAAGTAAATAAATCCCCTTCTACACACCCACACATGCACCAACATGAAAATAAACACGAACTGTACTATTAGCACAACTAGTAAGGTCATTAAAGAGTCACGCACACACACACAGATATCAAAGTAAGTGTAACAACATGTAGAGGCATGAATAAAGCTCTCTATCCCTGTGTCTTTATCTCTCTATCCATGTCTCTCTACGCATGGCCGCTCTGGTTCACATTAAATCTCTCCCTGTTTTTCTACCCACTTCTTTCTGTTTGCCTGACTGCTTCTCAAACACAGAGCAGCTTCACTGATGCAACAGCAGATCGAGCGACAAACCAGCAAAGAACTAATTCAGCAACAGCGTTAAATTGTTGCAGAATTTGAAGTTGTTTGCACCTGTTTTGCATCTTTTGTTTGCAAATTGAATCTTTTTTGCTTTTCTTTGTTTTTTGCTTGTGTCTTGACTGTGAAACTTTGTAAATGTGGACCCCCTTGAAAAAGAGGTTCTTAGTCTCAATGGGACTTTCCTGGTTAAATAAAAGTTAAATAATGATAATAATTTATATCAACGTGGTTTATGTCAAAAATGTGATTTAAAATGTCCCTGAGATCTGAAAATTGCAGAAACTGCTGCTTTAAATGACTTTACTTTATGTTGCCCTTCAGCACAGTAGCATGTGCACAGTTTTACAATAGTTGAGAGGAATTAAACAGGACCGTGTGTCATGATTTTATAAAACTGATAAATACATTTTGTTTGAGTTTCATATATGATTACCCTGCAGGAATATTTTACACAGCGCCTACAGAAACAGTGCAGCTGCAGTTCAGTTCTTCCCCTGGTCAATGGCCCCCTCATCTCTCTTTACTCTGTGTCTCTTTTGTCCTCTCTGCTCTTCATTTTTTCCTTCTTGTTTACATGTGTTTATGCTCGATCTTGCCTATTACACCCCTCCCCAGTGCAACACTTTCTTTCTGCTTCTCATTTATCTCTACTTTGCTCTGTTGGTTTCATCTCTGTTACACATTTTCTCTACAGCCTCCTTTCCCTCTCCACCACCCCATCTCCATAGTGACGCAACGCTGCCATGACGACTAAACAGAATGAGGGAGATAAATGCATGGAACACCCTGGAGAGCGCCCGCACACACACACACACACACACACATACAGGCATTAACACACATTTCCCACCCTTCATTCTTTTCTTTCCTTGCTCTCTCAATGTGCTGTTTGCCTTTGAACACCCACTGTTTCTGCCCTAGAACACACACACACACACACACACACACACACACACACACACACCTGGCGAATAACAGGCAGCCATTAGGTTATATAACCTTTTGACAGTTCCCAGCTGGCTAGTAACTAACGCTAAAGTGCTGGATCATTCTCTGTTCGCACACACAGTCACACAAACACACACACTACACATACATACAGTGAGACATATACACACATGCACATAGTCCTAGAAGCACATTTTACAAATAGCATAAAACCAGCAGAGCTACTCTGCAATATTGGTGACTGTAAAAAAGAACTTCACGTAAAGACGTGGTACCTTAACACCTCATTAAAACAACGCTCCGTTCTTCGGGACAAGTGTTAAAATTAAGTTATTTTGTCAGGCATGCTTACATGTCTGTGGTTTGCCAAAGAATAAAACAAAGAAACTGAACAGTGTTAGTTAAAAGTGACGGTAAATCAGTGGATTTTAGTGATATTTCAGGCTGACTATTGTCTTCTGACAATTAAAAGTGAACATCGAAAAGTACACATCGTGACACATCAGACATCAATTTGTGCACCACCCTGAATATGGATAACAGACAACTCATTGTTTTTTTCTGAGGATATAAGGAAGGAAATAAAGGCTACAGGACCATCTCCAAGCAGCCTGGTGTTCCTTCGACCACAGCTGCTAATATTTATAGCCAGCCTCTGTGGATGTGGCAGCAAAAGGAAAATTAAGTACAGACTGATCAGAAGTTTAAATGGTGGAAAAAGCCGCAAGGAAAACTGCCAAACAGACACAAGCTGACCAGGAGGAGCCCACATTTGAAAGTGAGTGACAAGCCACGAGAACATGTCTGAGACAGATAAAGCAAAGTGAGAGCATTTTGGTAAATCACATGTTCACAGATGAAAAGATCTTCAAAACATGTGCAGCAAAGGTCACAAGTGTGTCAAGTGTGTGACTGTCTTGGTAAAATGCTAAATATCAGCATTTGCTGTCAGCTTCAGTTTCTATTCAGGCACCGACGGAGCTTAGCTGAAGTTAGGACAAAGATGATGGTCTAGGTTCCATACAAAAAAAGTCAAAAGTGACTTGAAGCACAAATACAAAGTGTTTACTGTATAAACCAGAAACCAGAAAACTCAAACGGCAAATTAAATTAGTCACATTTCTTGGAGACAAATGGTCTGCACTCTGTCAGAACTTTTCTCCCTTATCAGCACCAAAGACTTGTTGCTGCCATGCCAGGTACTGGTCTGATCCACTGGGGGCAAGTCGAGGTTCAGTGTCCAAGAAGCTGCGGACTGAACCGCTGACCCCACGATCGGTGGACGACCAGACTACATCCTGAGCCGCCCCCAAAAATCTGACGGGGGTTGCATTCTCCGCCAGTGTGTGGTCTACACCGCTCCTGACACATATCACGTGTATGTTTTATTGTTTGTGCACTTTTATTATTGTTCAAATATTTGTGTTACAAATTAGGAACATGCACTTTCAATTGAGAAGAAGAGAAACTACAGAAACAAACAGAAACAGCTGGAGACTTTGTACGAGTTGTAATCACACTGATCACAAGCTGTAGTACGCAAATAAACACACGCTGGTGAAGGGTGTCAGCTATTTGACCAAACATCTGTACTGTTTCTCAGTGCACCAGCTGCTCATTGTGCGACTGCAAAAATTCACTTCACATTCAAACACTGCTGACAGCACTTATGAGTCTGCAGCACTCATTATTTTACAAAAAGATGTCATACGTCTTTTACAGCACCCATTAAAGGGTTCTCATTTCCTCCAACATATCTGTTATGTGAGGGAACATCAGTCTGAAATCACTGATCATGTCTGTGACTGTGGAGAAAGGTTCGACTTTTAGACTGTTTCACTTCATTCTTGATTCTGAGCTAAAAAACATTTAGTGTGAGAAATTAAGTGTGCAGATTTACAGCCTAAAAACAGACATTATAGTACCACTTTTTCATCTGTGATTAAAAAATACAGAAGTTTAATAGTGTGTGAGAGAGACAGAAAGGGAAGGGTAGTAAAGAGCAGCATGCCTGTGTGTGTGTGCATGTACATTATCTACACCCTAAAATCTGAACAGCCCTAAAACCAGCAGCTACACAGGCGTAATTGAAAAACAAATATAATGAGTTTAATGACAGATCGTTAAAATGCTAATGATTCTGTTTGTGCAGACGCAAAACATGATTCTCTGCATGGGAAAATATTCTGAAATAAAACACAAAACCTTTTTTAATACAGGATATAGTGTCTGACTCCACCACACTGCTGATTCAAACACAAATGAAAGGCACAGACACTAAAAAAGTATAAAGCTTGTACAGTACATAAACCTTTCTTGTTTGGTTTGAATAAAGGATACAGTCCCAACCAACTGGAACTCCGAATAGTTGTCACACTTCCAACTGCTGAACCAATGGCAGCGCGAGTCTTTCATGTAGGTGAACATTCCTGAAAAATAAAGAAAAATGTTGCTAACAATTAGATTTTGCACATTTCTGGTGAATGGATGAATGAAAGACTGAGGAGGGTGATAAGGAAGGAAGATGGCAGAAGAAAGTTGGGAATTGTGAACAAATTGAATTAAATGACAGGAGTAAAGTGGAAAAGTGTAGCTAGTGTTTGCTTCTTTTCTAAAAAGTTAAAAGGTTGTAGGCCCGCTTGTTAACCAGATGATGTGAGGTGCACACGCCCACACAATGCAGCAGCATGGAGGTGAAAACTCTTCAGCTGTGTAGTAGGAAGCTTGTAGTGACTCAAGCTCCAGATTCAGCTAGATGATCTGCAGGAAGACAGACTTTCGTTCGAGAATGAGAATTCCAGCTTGAAGTTCGGAGTGTTTATCTGCATGAGACCTGACGGACAGAGCTGATTGGATAGGCTGGGACGTCTCTTCCCCTCTCTCCATCTCTGATCTGTGCACCAAGATTTGTGTTAACCAGAAAGCTATGCACTCCGTTTTGTTTTGTGTAACTAGTCCACTGTAAATATTGAGCACCTGGTAGAACTGTAGGAGTGAGAAGCCCTTTTATTTTCTGCTGTTTTGTCATGTTTCTAATTTAGGAGTTTAGGTCAGAGCACTGTCTTAGTTTTAGTTTTTTTGAGTTTTTGATTGTAGTTTTGGGCCATGCTCACCTCCGAGGCCAATAAACGCTACCTTTTTGAATTTTAAGTGAACTGCTGTTGTTGACTTTGCTTGGGAGTGGGGAGAGCCTCATGTTATGCCCAGCTCACCCCTAGACCAGGGGCGTAACAGTCAGTTATTTGGTGTTTAGTGTTTAGCTCTAACTCAAGAAATGATGATTCTAGAGTGGCACAAAACATACAGTATAGTAATAATAAGAATGGAATGACAACACAAAAATTACAAGCATATAGCACAAATGAGACGAGAACAAAATGAATATACATAGAAGTACTTACAAAATAAATCACTTAAATTAGTTTTTATCTTATGTTTTAATTTTAAAAGGCGTCACACATTATTACATTATATAATGACTGATTAATCAATTGAACAACAGGCTTTGAGGGGATGTTTTTTTCTCTCACCTGTCAATATTCACAGTGTGTTAAATAGTGATAAAATCAGGATAATGAGCAGGTTGTTAACAAGAATAAACTGAACAGACGACGCGCTGCAGCTTTTCCAGCTCTGACTGAGAGAAACAGCAGCAGCCTGTTCTGAGCAGAGACGCACATCTGGATTCCTCACATCTCCGAACACCAGAAACTGACACCGCTTCACGCATAAAAGAGCCTGTGTGTGTGTGTGTGTGAGAGAGGCTGAGGTGGGGATTTCCCTGTGCTGCTAATGAGGGGAACACAGCTTTCATTGAGTGTGTTGCTTTGGGCCAGCGTCCCCTGGCCCCCAAAACACAGACGACCACAGAAAGATGGAAAAATGATGGAAAGAACAACTCGGCCAGAGGAGAAAGAGACACAGACAGACAGAGAGAGAGAGAGAGGAGAAGAGGCAGATGCACAGATTGGCCTTCGCTCAGTTTGTATCCCAGTATGTTTATGCAAATCCTAATGTACAGAACCAGAAATGCTGGATCCAAACAGAAAAATCATGGACAAATTTTTATATCAATATTTTAAAATGACTTTTGCCCTCACATGAAGCGAGACTGTTGGAAATAGTAAAGAGAAAGTTCAGCTTGAGAAATGTTTAGTGCAACCTCTCAAGTCCAAATTCAGCCCAGATCTGGATAAAAATAATGTCTGCCAGTCAGCTACGCAGTGCGACTCCACTCCACTCCGTGTATGGATGTTATTCAGAGCCTCAGAAAGTTGCTAAACTTATTTCTTTTGGTTTTATCAATGAAATAATAAATGCACTGAAGTTTCTGACCAGTGTGTTAAATCAGAGGATTGTGCTGCAGCATAAGATTAAACAATCAGACCCTAACAAATGCACTATTTTCTTATTCATCTGTGAGATTTGTTTCATATTTATTCAACACACATTTTTGATTTTGGTCCTTTCATTGGATATTATTATGTTCAAATATAAGCTTTGCCTGACAACCAGTGTATCGTGGATTTGTAGAGACACAGAAAAAAGTGAAGACATTTTTAAAACCTCTTAAGAAGGATCCAAACAATCCTGCACACTTCTGATGCAGTTTCTGTGGATGTTTTCTTCACTGTGTAAATGGGAGTAGAGCTAATTTGAGTCAGTGAAGAACAAGAAGACCGTTACAATAAGAACTGCTCTGGTCTGAAATGAGTTTTTGTTGCTGAGCCTCCAAAACCAACACGGTGTTTCTCAGGCATGTGACATTATTCCTGCTGCAGTTTGTCTGACCTGAAAACTCAGAGTTCGTCCACTGAGACCCTCATCTAATAAAAGTCTGTATCTCTTTCCATTTGTTTTCAATAATATATGGCATCAGATAGGATTCACCTTGCAGATTCTCACCACCACAGCTGTGCTGCAGATATACTGATGTACATGAACACGTCTCACCGTAGTCTGTGTGGAAGATCTGTCGGACCAGCAGGAGGAACCACTCCTTTGTGAGGCCGCCCATGTCCAGCCCCGCCTCCCCGACAAATGTCACCCGCAGCTTCTTCTTCAGGTCGCACCTCTTCCTCATCAGCTATAGAGGGAGGATTAGAATAGATTCAACCAAAAAATAATCACTTATTTCATTACTGTTTCGAAGCTCCAGTATGTAAAAGGACAATTTCTGACGTGTTTCATGCAACAGAACTGTGTGGACCATCTTCAAAAGTAATCTGTGCTAACCCTCCAGCCTTAAGGAAACTACCATTTAGCATTATTTAGACTTACAACTGTCAGATTTACAGTTGGGTTTGACCAAGTGTTCGAGGTTGATGCGTGACTGTAGAGCATTAAAGGCATACTTGCTAATCCTCATGAGAGCTTCTGTATTTTCGCCGCCCTCTACCAGTGTTCCCACACCACAAATCTGCCTGTTTTTCTCTAATTAAAAAACACATTTCAAAGAAAACATTTTTCATTTGTCATTACACACTCACATGGGCTGGAAAAAAAAAAAAAGTACCCACCCGAGACATTAATCTACACCATCAGTAAGATCTTTGCTCACTACTTCTGCTGAAGATTCATGCAAATCAAAAAGTATTTGCACTGGATCAGCACCAACTGGGCTGGACTGTTGTCACAGAAAATACATTTTTCTGATGTCTAGTCAAACACAGTTCAACAATAATGTACAGTATTCCTACAAACACACACACACACACAAGGCTTTCAAACATTAACTACAGGATATGTAACCTTTGATATGAAACAAGCTAACTGGTTGAAAGGTGAAATGGAAAAAAGATCTGTTCATTTTTGTCCTATGAGACCAGTCCCCAGGCAGATGTCTCTGAATAACCCACATAGTACATTTGCTTATGTTCCCTTCCAGCCTTAAGAGACAGAATTAACTCTGATGCCTAAAATAATCACAACTCTTCTTCTCAACGAGTTGTTATGCATGTGCCTCATTATGCATTTAAGCTTTTTAAAAGTAGTTTGTATTGAAAACACCCGAACACAGAGCAGGTGCAGCGAGTGCGAGGTTGTGTTTGCGTGCTGACCTCATCCAGTGAGTCGCTGAGGAGTTGTGCTCGTCGTACTTTAATGTTGAGGAACAGGAGGTTCATGTCCACTCTCTGCCTACGAGACACCTTACTGACCAGGCTTTGCTGTGAAACACAAATACACAATCAAAGGCAGAAGAGAAGCATTTGTTGCACATTCTTCTTCTCATGTTTTCTGCTTCTTTTCTTGTTTGCAAGGACCTTTAAGAAAGTGAAGTAATTTTGTCCCATCTGTAATTCTTCAGAGCTTTGTTTCAGAGTGAAGGCTGAAATCAGACTGAGTTATGGTTGTGGGTGTGTGTTTCTGTGTGTGTGTGTGTGTGTGTGTGTGTGTGTGTCTCACCCTGGCCTGGCTGATCATCTGTTGCTCCGAGTCTTTCTGGATGATGGCTTTCTTCACCACAGTTGAAAGGATAAAGGGAAACTGACAGAAGGAAAATCTGAGATAACAAGAGCACATATGAAAAGTTAATGATCCTGAAAAGGTTATTTTTCTGTTTCACTATCATCAAACACAAAACTGGGTTTTCCTTTAAAGCCAACATTCATTCTGGAGCAGCTGTCAAGTGATTTAAAAATTATATGCTTTACCAAACGAGCAGGTTCTGAAATCTACACCCACCAGACCTGAAATGAGCAGAATCACACCCCACCGCAAGCAGGACTTTCAGAGTTGATCATCTGAACCGTAAACTCTGGATCCATTTCTTTTTACGGATGTTAACAAGCCATGACGTGGCATGAAACGGGCTTCACGCCTTCCGACAGTGTTTCCACGGTTCTGGATAAACGGCAGCTGTGGGAACAGCTCGCTTTGTCTCTGCTCGGGAGCAGATACTCGGATTTCCAGGAATCTTCAGACAGAGCTAACATTTCTCTTGGTCAGGGGCAGCTCTCAGTTAATGTGGTGCCACATCTGTTAGCATTTCTGGTCCTTATTAGAAGGCAAAACCAAACACACTTTGTCTGGGAACATTCTACTACTGTCTATTCTACGGTTCCTCTTATTAGTCATTCGCTAGTAGTGAGTCTAAACCAGCTTCGTGAGATTAATGAATGAACGAATTGATGAATCACTTTGCTGAAATACACGAGAATTTAATGCAAATGTGATGATTTGCTGCTTTTCTGTGTCACTGATCTGATATGGAATAGTTTTTACGTTTTGAACTGTTGATTGGCAAAAACAAGGTATAGAAGCGCAGGTAAAGTAAAGAACATTGCAATCATTCGAAGATAAAATAGGGTGGATCCATGGTGCATTCAGCCATATTTCAAAATGATTTAGCTATTTAGTCGCTTTAGAACTTCACCTACAATGACTGTCAAGCATCTGATCAGCAACAGGTAATGAGAGGCCCCTTGTAATAGTCCCCAAATCTGCCTCTCAAAAACCCCACAAAGACTTTCACAAAGGCCATTGCTACAAGCACAAAAAAAATCAAACCAGGCAAATATCTGACCTGCTTGAGTTGCCATAATTCTGCCAGGTCCTGTACTCCTCCATGAAGTCTATGTGCTCAAGAGTGATGTTGTAGAAGTCAGTGAAAGGCATGATGGGAGGAGAGGAGACACTGTTTGCTGCATCTAAGGGGTGGAAAAAATTAAAGAAGACCAAATATGACAAAACAATCAGCGGCATTTGTGTTATTGTTCTATATTATTAAGGTGATAGAACTGTGTGTGTGTGAGACTCACTAAACAAGCTGAGCACTTTCGTAGCAGAGGGAATCCACCAGGAGCACTTAGACAGAGGAGGAAGTTCGTCTGGTTCTGCAGGAAACAGACGGGTGGAGATGAACTGCAGGAGGCGCTCTACCAGTTGCCTGAAACGCCTTGCTGACAGCCTGGCACACGCACACACACACACGCACACGCACACAATACTGTTTAACATCAGCAGCTTGGCAGAGACAAAACTGCACAAATGCAAAAGCACAGAAATAAACACTTACACCAGGAAAAAATAGCAGCGTTGGATGAAGAAATGGTTTTTGGATTTAAGCAGAACTAAACAGAACTTGTAATTTGAAGCAGCTCGCTGGTAAATCATCACCACAAACAGCATAAATTCTTCAGGGCTCTTTATTCAGGCTGAGGGAGACATACAGAAGCTGGCTCCCATTTGTACTTGTAGGCTGTGAGTCAAAAGCTACAAGATTTAAAAACTGGCTACAAGTGGATAATGCTTTTAACAATATACTGCAGCAATAACATGTGAAATTAATATGCAGACATCTGTAGAGCAAGCAACATGTTTTAATTTGACAGCAGCTTCAAATTGAACCATTAGCGCCTCTTTCTCTCTCTGGCTGTTACACAGCATTAGTTGTCAGCTTCAAGTGAAAGAAGGGAAATGAGCAGCTAAGAACAAGTGTATTTACATCAGTATTGTGTTTTTCTTTTTTTACTCGACAGTTCAATATTGTGATTATAGATTAATAATCACTGTTCAGTATTTGATCCCCCGTCCTAATAATACAGCTGACATGCATGTGTGTTTTGGATCAAATCAGTACAGAGGTTGAAACCATTGCTACTTTCTTGTGGCTCTGAAGAACCTTATGGTATTAAGATGTATTTAAGCAAATCACAGCTTTTGCTAATATCATGCCTCTTCCTCCTCAGATTAGAGGGAGAAAACAAAGACGGAGAAGAGAATAAGTCAGTTAATAACAACAGTGAAACTGCTGCAGCTCGTTGGAATTTGGGGCTTGTGCTAAATTACTTACAAGGAAACATAAAGTAAGTTCATCAAATCTCAGAGCTGCATGTGATATTGGCCAGTGCAAAGGGTTTTCCAGCCAGAAATGGAAACACAAATTTACACTCCTGTCTCACAATCTGCACAAGCAGACTGTGTCTTGTCGCCCAGTTTGCAAGGCGCAAACACAATCTGCTTGTGCATCCGGAAAATATTTACACTGTTTAAAATTCTATTTTACTTTACAATATGTTCAACAATACAAATACAAATTTAAAGGTTTATGTCAAATCTGCTGCTCGGGACAAACGATGTGCCACCTCAACAGCTAAGATAAAAAAATCAGTGAATGACACTCACATACTGTCAGACTTACTTCTTGAGCCAGTGAACCAGAAAGTGGTGGTCGGCCTCAGACAAAGCTGCGATCTGCCTCAGCAGGTGAGCGTAGATCACATAAGTGCTGGTGCTTGAATACTGGGGGTTCTGTGCACAAACAAACACACACACACAGCAGAATATCATACTGTGACGGAGCCGACATCTTTCATACCATAGTCAACAAAACCCTAAATATCTGGAATAAACGGTTAAAGCATGTTTTTAAAAAATCCGATGGAGGCGCCACCATGTTTTCAGCTCTTCTCTGAAGAACTGAAGAAGGAACTTTCTTGAAAACTTCCAATTTTCCTTTGTGAACATATACGAGACAACAGGTGAGACTGTGAGCTGGTCAAATTAATGGTGTTGCCAAGCTGTTAGACTGTAGAGGATTCATCATTTAAAAGTGAAGAGAGCCAACTCTCCCTCTCTGTGGAGCCTGGCTGAATGACGCTGGATTAAACTGTTGTGATTCCTCTTTTTTTTTCTCCAAAGACGTGACTCACTTTAAGAACTTTGAGAACACAAGGTTCTGTTTGATAGATCGATGTTTGACAATAATAATAACAAATGACATAATGTGTGAGAGAATCCAAAAGAGTTTTATACAAGCTTTTAGCACACAGATGAGACAGAGGGAGAGAAGCATACAGAGCCTATAAAGGAGGAAAAGTCGTCATGAGACAGGCAGGAAACCAGCAGTCATCCACTCCAACATGACCTCACCCAGTCCCAGTCTGTGTGTGTGTGTGTGTGGTTGTGTTCTCCTCAGAGTTGGAAGATGAGGCGAGTCCTCAAAGTCAAATGGGACAAAATCAGGCTCTTGCGTTGTGTCTGTGTGCGCCTGTGCTGATGGAGCATGGAACCACAGTGGAAAGTAGAAAGATAGAGGAAAAAGAGCAAGATGAAAAACAGAAAGAAATGGGATTAGAGAAGTAACAAAGATTGGTATCAAAAAACTGAAACAGACAGAAATGGAGGGAGAACTAGTGAAAAAAGACAAGAAGTGGAAATTTATTTATTTAGTCAAAATTCTTCCATTAAATACAAAAAAAAGGTGTTCAAATAAAGTAAAACGATGTGAGTCCTGTGCTGAGCTGCTGGTCCAGGATCAGGACAGACTGTGTTAAATGTTTATAAGTATGAGTTAATCATGATCATGATGCCCTCTGAAGACACACAACATCTAGTGAACAACAGATGAGTAAATTAACAGCAGCAAGAAACAATACGGGACACTACAGAAAATATTAAGAAGCGCCCGAAACCTACAGCACTGTAAAATGTTTCGTGCACTTTAGATGTTGAGATTTTTATCCATCATACCGTTCAATCAGGAAGGGACCTGGAGTAATGAGCTCCAGATGTATTTAGCACATGAAAATGAGCCCAAACATCCAGTTAGGTTAATAAAGAACTATCTACAAAGCCCTGATCCCAACACCATGGAGTCTGGGGTTATATGAAGAGATACAATACACAGAGACAGAATGCCTGCACAGTATTTTTATTTAACACCGTGGACTGACTTTACTGCGTCTCACCTGAACCAGGATGAAATAAGCCCGTAAGTCATCTTTTGTCCGAGGCCTGAAAACAAAACGCACGAAAAACAGAAACGTGTCAAACGAAACAAACATGCAGTAGCTGAGTTGGCTGAGCTGTGTGTTTGTGCTAATCTGAATGAATTCACATCTTTTAATCTAATTCTAAGATAGTTCCTTTCCTTCCTTCCTTTAAGACTGTTCTCCTGCATGAACCTATACAGCAGTTATATCCATCACACTGATAAATCTGCAGTGCATTTGTTTGGAAATTATTCTTATGACACAAAGACACAAAAAATAAGGAAATTTAGCAACAAAAAATACATAAAAATAAATTGTGAACTCTATGTAAAAGAGCTGATGTGTATGAGAGGTTTCCTCACCCTTTCCACTCTCTCAGCAGGCTGTTGATGATCCCTTTCAACACTGACTTCTGGATGTCCTGAGGCTATGAACACACACACACACACACACACACACACACACATTTTCAAGGTCCTAAACAGAAGGAATCAGAAGGTTTTGCAGCTGCATCTATAATCACTGGTGAACGTGTAAACTCAGTTATACAGTTATTTTGTAGGAGCATCACACACGGTGCACTGAAGAGTAAAAGCAGTCAAGCTATTAATCCAGTTTGGATGCTGCAGGATGTCATGTATCCAGACATCTTGAGGCAGTCTGATGCTGAGATCTAAACACATTCTCCTTGTGTCTTTTTTTTGTAAGGGAACATGTTCTTACTGTGCTGAGCAGTGCGTCGTAAACAGCGTTGACAAACTTGGCATTGACTCCTGAGTCATCTATTGTGTTAAACGATCCGTTCGCCTCTCGCTGGGTGAGGACGGAGCAGTGAGGGAAGAAAATAAGGAAAGAAAGAGAAGGAGAGAGAGAGAGAGAGGCAAAAAAAAAGTTTTCCCATCGTAAAACAGTTACGGAGTCTGGTAAAATTTTAACTGCATCTAAAACAAGTTTCTCAAAACAGGCGAGATGAGAGCCAGACCGTGGGTGTGTGTGTGTGTGTGTTCATGTGTTCCACCTTGAAGGCAGCGTTGATTTCTATGAAGGAGTCGAAGGTGGTCAGATAAAACTCTCTGACCTCCCTCCAGTCGCCTGATTGGACAGCACGCTCCAAGTCCTCCCTAGCAACACAAATACACAGCTAGCAGCAACACAGTGATAACAATTCTCACGTTTTTGGGTCCAGGTTGGGGCAATTGAGACTCACTGAAACTCCTTGGTGGTCTTGGTACGCAAGGGGATGATGGGATCTGAGGGGAATGGAGCTTTGACCTCTGGGGGTAGAGTGTCAATGGAGATCCGATGCTTCTGACGAACATCACTGCAGATCGGAGGCAGCTCTCTCCCTAGAAGAGGAATTCATAAACACAATAAAGCACTCATTAACTGTTTGCCACCGTATGGTGCAGGAGGTTCCATTTTTATTTTAATTCAAGGTGAGAAAACACATGAGAGCTGCAATTAAAATCTAAACAACTAGAACAATTCATGTGTACTGATGATCACGTGCAGTCTATAGGATTTAGAAGTATCTACTGACTGAAAAGGAATACGATATTTATATTTATTTACAGTACTGCGTATCGTCTAGCTTGGAATGAGCTACACAGGGAGAGTGTCCCCTTACATGGAGACCACCATGTTTCAGTACAGTAGCCCAGAATGGACAATAAAGCCACGTTCTCCGAGCTACTGTTTAACCACCCCTTCCTTATGTGCACAGGATGAAAATGGTCAAAATAAAATGAAATCATTCCTGTTCTTGATCCCTAAGAATTTAATGACTGTGCTTGGTGACTCTTTTTAAAGGTAACACACTTAAGTTTACCGTCGTCTTTTCCAGAAACGCGACTTAGAGGTTCAATTACGAGCAAGGGGAACATACATGGTAATAGTTTTATGAACTTTATTAACAAAAACACCACGTCGTAGTACTAAAAGCTTGATCATGAGTAATGTAAGGATTACAATGGAATTAAGCATGTAGGGGTCAAACAAGCCTGTGCCTCCACAGACAACCAAAAAAAGAACAGAAGAAAATGATAAAGAGGTAAGAAATTCACCTTTTGTTGTGTATGCATCTGTATTAATAATACCAAACCAATTCTGCTGTGATAGCAGCATCCAAGTGGTTTGATTATAGAGGTTCTGGGCTTTTAAATGAGGTCCAACTTATAAACATCACTTCAAAACTAATTGAGGGACAAACTAAAACTAGTCAAAAGTCATTAAATTCAATGAGCTATGGCAGCCCTCACACAGAGAATACATCTATTCACATGTTGAGATTAAAAAAAGAACATCTGCTGAATCAGTTCAACAATAAACCTGAAGCCTGTTTGTACGTTGTTCATAATCGACTTAGTTTAAAGGTCATAACCAATCAATGCTGAATGTAAACCCGTACTTAAAAATGTCCAGATGTTGTTTGGACTCCAGTGCAGAAAAAAACAAACTTTTTCTACAATCTAAAAATGATATATTTAAAACCCAGAAATTCTCTGTTGCCAAACCTGATTATAAATCAGCGTACAGTAGCAATCAGAGCTACATCAGATAAAGATATAGATATAATGTAAATACAGACATTGTGCTCACATGAAAACATCAGCAAGATCAAACTGAAGGCGTTTCAACCTTTAAACTTTTAAATATTATCTCAGTTGCTGGCTGCAGTTCTTATCTGTATGTTCTGTTGATTTGCCAGTAACCAGCTGTTTCACATTCACATTTATGGAGGATGAAAGACGATTTATGAATAAATCCAAAGACGCCCGTGCTTTGATAGAAACATCAAACGACGGACAGATCTGCAGCTTCACTTAGCATAAATCGATGCAACAACGGGAACAGTTTTTCCTTTTCCTAAGTGGAAACGTGGAAAGGTGCAAAGAACATGGAGAACAAGACAAAGAGAGAAAGGAGGAGAGACAGAGAGTCAGGCTGTGAAAGACACGTCACTGATGAGGTTTACACACACGCGCACACACACGCACGCACAAATGCACAAACAACAGCTATTAACCCCAATCAGTGTGTAATCACAGAGGTTGCACTACATGTCTGCGATCCTGTATAATGCAGAAATGCACACACAGTTATTCAGAAACAGACACACACACACACACACACAAATGTTCCTTCCATCCTGTTTTTAATTAGTCTGTTATTGTCTCCGTCTCCACAGTAACAACAGTCACCAGCAGCCTTGTCCAGGTGCATTGTGGGTGCTCATTCTGTTAGCGTGGACATATTGTACGAGCAGAAGATAAAAGGGACACGAGTACGGAGGCAGATGGATGGATCCCAGTTCCCTTCATTTCACCCACTAAACATACATGGATGCAAGGAAAAGACACAAGGAGGGAGGAACCGAGGAACCAAGGAACCAAGGAGAGTTTGTATTTGTCTAAACACACCGAAACATCTGTTCATTTATTAAAACCTGCTTCTGTATTTTTTCCTCATTGTGTCATTATTTAGACTTTAGCAGACGCTGGCTGAGTCGTGATTTTTAATGATAAACAGGTTCATTTATTATTTGAATGATATTTATTGATTTTCTGTTTTTAAATCCATTACTGATTAATCCAGATTATGATTATATGGATGTGTAGAAATGTATGATTAGCTCAAATAATTCAAAGAAATATAAATGATTTAATGTTAATATATCGCTGAAATATATCTAAGCTGTATTTATACCCATTTACACACGATCCAGATGACGGATCTGTAAATAAAACCAAGGTTTATATTGCTTCTGTTTTAATCTTATCAGTGTACTTCAGTATACAACTTTGCTGGTGCAGCAGGTTTTAAAGACTTTTGTCAGTCTGGTAAAAGTCTTCCACGAACGATGGTTTTGTGTGTCCTTGCTTATCTCTCCTCAAACATCGGTTCATGTTATTGTTCCTGCTGAGGTTTAATGAATGCAACAGATTGGTTCTTTAGATTGGGAGAAAACAATTATATATTTGAAGGAAATATGAAGACCTGTGGGTCTGATACTGGTAAACAAACACAAAACAGAAGTACATGAATGTACACACAACTCTTAAATGTGGCACAAACATTTTAGGAACAAGACTGTAAACAGGAGAAATGTATGCAATCAGCATCTGTGCCACTTCCTTTGTTCCATTTGCTCACTATTTGCTGCTGCAGAGCCCTGGTTTCCCTGCTGCGTTTTATAAAGTTTTTGTATCTCTTTACATAATAAGCTGGGCTTTCATGCCACTGTTAGGAGAAAAGGTGTCCATTTTCTGATCCTGAAATGAGACGGACGTTTGCTCACCTCAGCCTCAGCACACAAAACCATATTTGACAATATTAAAAGGAAATACAAACCTCCTGTAATACTTCACAGATGAAATAGCAAATTGTGGTGATTATCCAGCAGGCTGGACGACAGAGGAATGCAACACTATCTTATGTGTGTGTGTGTGTGTTGAGTGTTTTCACTTTCATATGGTTTTCATTTGGGGCGGAGGTTTGCATAATTATTCTGGCATCAGTAGCCGTGGTGACAAAGCGGGCTGGTGAGCGCTCCGCTGGTCTGCGTTCTCACGGCAGTCAGAAATAACCTTGACTTTAACAGGAAGCAACTTTCCCTTTAATGTCAAAACACTCATGACAAGTGAAGAATATCGCTTCCGTTTATCACCTTGATGTTTGTTCACCTCTACTCGACACAATCCGACACTTTCAGAACTCTGATGTTTTTTTATTTCACTCAATTTCCTTCTCTACTGTTACTTTTTTATTATTTTCTCTACAAACCTTACTGAGCAGGGAGAATATCCAAACACCTTCCTATGTGACGTGAAGCTCCTTATCGCTGATTACTTTCAGCTCTAAAACCTACTGAAACCTGAAAAAAGAAACAGCAGAAAATCGAGAAAAGAAACTAACTATGAGACAACTGAGACTTGAAGTGCCTCATAAAAACGCCTGCAGCTATCTAATTAGAAGCGTGATACCATGATTTTCTGCATACTGCATGATTTCTAGAACACACGGTCAACTAGAAAACACTGAAGCAGCTTTTCATTCTCTCATTCTGCAGACACAAGTTTGCAGCTCAACATAAACAGAATCTGAACACATACGTCGAGCATGCTGTAAACAGAGGAAGTAACACATCATTACATCCCAGACACGACAGAGACCGTGGTGTCTCCGAGAGAACAATGACAGTGAACGCACCACACTGATGTTCAAACTGTAGCTCTGGGACACTGGGCTGTTTTATGGGTAAGATTTACTTTGAAATGTATTTATATGGAGACATATAAAGGACTACAGCAGTGAAACCAGTAAAAATGATTAAGACATGAAGTGACTTACTTTAACTTTTCTATATTACCACTGCAGTGCCACACTGTTTTCCTAGATCTGATTCTGGGAAAAATAAGCCACTGATTTTATATTTGAAGTCCAAACACCGAACAAAAAACAGTGCGCTTGTTACATTCACTGTCACGCTATTTTTTTGTGCACAATATGTCACTCCATAGCTGTAAAAGAAGTTTAAGCCAATAATCTTCCTGCACTAAATTCTGTGAATAAAATGTTTCCATGGACAGTTTTGGTAGCATTAGAAATAGAATGATGAAATCGGATTTTCACCTGGACCTCTGTTCTTCTGTGCTTCTAAATTTCTCCTGACAGATGTGAAGTACTGGAAATGAACTCACCATGTCTGAGCCCCAGGGTGCTGCTCAGGGTGCCTGCCAGGCCACCAGACAAGCTCCGTCCTCCTGCATCCCTCCGCTGGCTCAGTGTGGAGATGAAGGTGCCCAGAGACGGAAACGGCTGTTTGACTCCTCGCCCAAAACCCTGGCGCGTGAAGATGACATCATTAACAAAAGGAACAGAGAAGAAGAGTTTCTGAATGTGCTGTAGATACTGAACACAGGCCATCCCATGAAATGCTCATGACCTTATTTTATCTAACTGAATAAAAGACTAATGCAGTGCAGCGTTTGAGACGCGCACTGCTGCAGTTTACTGCATTGTAATTGCTTTTATGCTGATAAACACTCACTGGCCTCTTTATTAGGTACCTGTACAATCTAACCCCAACCTTATACAGCAGCTCTGCCATAAATTCTACTTTTACAAGAGTATACTTTTTCAGTTTTTAAGTTGAAACTATCAGAAAGTTGATCATTTATTTTAAATAGGCCAAAACATTAGAAGCACACCTTAATATAATGCACTCCAGTACACCTCCACCACCCACTGTGACCTCAGTAATAAACATTGAGTAGAATTATCACTTTTCTGACAACAAAACTGAGGAATTCTAACTTTGTAAAAGTAGAATATGAGCAGAGTGACGAGACCTGGCTGGTGGCATAACAGTCACCCTGAGCAGCACTTAATTTAATGAGGCAGCCAAATATGTGATATCTGAAATAAGAAAATATTGTCAAGATCATTAATGTATCAGACCTGCTCAACATATGCACCGTTTTGCAATTTATTACTGACAAAAAACGGACAAGAAATGTCAGCATCAACTAATACAATCACTAAACTGACTCTTTGCATTCTCAGACGTTGACATTTCTCACCACAGCCTCTAAAATCAACCCAGACTTTCCACTGCAGGAACAGACAATGACCCTAGAGCCAAAACTGAACTGAACATTCAAACATATTATATCTACTAAATGTTCTTTAGTAGTTCTTTCTTCACCTTCTGGTTGTTTGGTATTTTACACGTTTTAGGTCTGTGCATGCTGCAGAAAAACCACGAGGGCCACCAGAATCTTCAGGGATATGGAAGAGGAAGGAAGTAAAAAGAAATGACTGGACACAAAAGAAGAAAACCAGGGATGAAAAAAGGTGACAGAAAGAAAAAAGAGATAAGATAAGATAAGAGAGTGAAAAAAGAAATGAAAAAAAGGAATTGGGAGGGAACAAGAAAAGAAATGGATGAGAGTGGATTAGGACAGGGAGGGATAGAAAAGAGAAGGAGGGATTAGAGAGGGAAACAAAAGGAAACTTATGAAGATAAAATAAAAATATGGAAGAAATAAAAGTGAAAGCCTGAAAAAAGGAAGAGGAGGATAGTGGGAAGAAGAAATGAAAAAATATATATAGAGAGAGAGAGAGAATACCAGAGGAAAAGAGAAAGACAAAGGATGAGAAGTTGGATCAACAGATGCACAGCAGCCGCTCCTGACAGCTAACACACACACAAAGACACACACACAGACCAACACACCCCAGCAGCGATGTGTTCAGGGACTGCAGAACAGAAGGAACAGGACAACGGTTAATCTGCCGTTCAAAATGAATCCGCTTCCAAAGAAATTAGACCCCGAAGAAAAATCTGATCCAAATCTTAGTCTTGGCATCGGCCCCCACGAACACACACACACACACACACACGTCTCTATTGTTTCCATGTCATTATATCAGCAGCATAGAGAGAAAAAAACAAAGGACAGTTTGTCTCAGGAGAAACAAGCTCAGACAGTCAGCAGCAGGTTGTGTTTTCAGTATAATTATGACACAACAAACCATCTCAGAACACAAACAGACACACACAGTCATAGTGTTTCTTTGAATAGAAGTTCTACTTCGCTCTCCAGAGACGGTGTTAAACAGATACATATTCTTCCTGCACAGGTTTTAAGAGCAAAAATTATTTGAATCACAACTAATGACTCGGACGAGTTAAAAAGTGCACACACAGCTACTTTTACAACATTTCTTTTTACTTCCATTAAAAATTGTAAATTGACTCAATGTGCAGGTGTAAGTGGCGTTTATGAGAACAGCAGTGTCAGTCACTTTACCGTTTTTGTCCAGACTGAAAAACATCGACAACCATTCAATAGACAGATGTGAAATTTTGTGCAAACATTCATGGGATGAATCCTACTGACTTCAGTGATCCTCGACTTTTCCTGTTGTTCCATTAAAGCAAAGATATGAAACTTAAGGTACCATGACAAAATACATACACCCTGCTCACCCAGCTCCCTCTCCCCCATATGCTCCACAGCTCTCTGCCCAGAACTCCAGAACTGCCAAAAGCCAGCCTTGAGGAGCTGCTAGCTTGGTTGCAAAGTTGCAAAAGTAAAAGCCACAGCAGCCACTCTCTCCTCACTCTTTCATTATCAACAGCCCCACCCACACCTGCTGATCAACAGGTGATCTCTGGGAAACATGGAGCAGAGACACCAACGTGATGACGAAGAAACAAATGTTCACTGCTGAAATAAACAATCATCAGCGAGTATTTTTCATTGTAGTTTGGATACGGACGACATCCTGGTTCACATCTGACAACAATTAACTTTTAACGCTTTTAGCAGCAGTTTTCATCTCAGCGAGTCTTGTGATGTCAGTTCTGACTAGCTCTGCTCAGTCATTGGGTCTGAGAGGAAATGCTGTCATGCAGAGAGAGATCACACCAAAAAGAGATCCATGTCTGACTCGCTCTTTCTGTCTCACACACTGCTCTTCCTCCCATCAACTGTCTGAAATCAGGTCTGAGACTGTGTGTTTGTAGCAGCCATGATAGAATGATAGAAATGTAGATTTTTCAATAACAAACATATTTAATGGCTGTCTTTTCTTGTTAATGTTTCAGTGATTTCCCTTTCTGCCATGTCCACATGTTATTTGCTTTATATTCTAAAATGTCAAACATCTTGTCTGTATCTGAATCCGGAGTGGCTGTAGCTGACCTGGGCTGCAGCTGATGGGCTGATCTGTGTGAACATGATAACCAGACATTTAGTGGGACGTTGAGACTGACTCATATTTGTATTAAAGCCACAGCCATTATCCCTCATCAAGTCAGGCTGAATATGGCTGAGTGTTGGCACAAGTTCTGGCACCAGAGGACCAGACGTGAGCCAACTCTCGCCAGACTTGACTTGGGTTTGAGTCTGCAGCGCTCGGCCTTAAGCTGGTCTACATATGTTTGATCTGATTTTGGTCCATTGTTCATAACAAGTCTGAGATGAGTCTGGCAACCAGCCGTGATAGATTTAGGCCACTGTTTGTACCTTTGGCTATTTGGATGAAAACGCATATGAGAATAATACCATCTGGAAGAGATCAGACGGATCACGTTGGTGTCTCTGCTAAGTAAAAAGACTGAAGTCAACTCAAGTAAAATAAAATATCTGATGTGGAATTATCTACATAACGGACTCTAGGTGGAGGCGTCACATCAAATTACTGAATGATCTCATGCTTATCAACCACGTGCAACACAATCTTGACATCTGTACCCAGGAAGTAAAAACCGTTCACATCAACCTGCAAGGTGTTCAACACACCACACCCACCAGACCGTTAGAACTGAATGTTCTTTATCTGTATCTCTATGCATGTGATAAATACAAGTTACTGGATCCTTGAACAACAAAATGTCCTCAAGAACCTCAGGCAAGTCCAGTTCCACCAAACAGTACTTTTAGGAAAATCATAACCTGATCAGTGGAGGATGTATATCGCAACGCTGTGTAATACAGTAGTCTTCACTAAGAGTCAGCATCTGACATGGAGGCCGTACTGTCCACCACACCACAAAACCCCTCCAGTAGAATTCAGAATTCTGCAGAATTGGAGTATCTAAGGAATACTGATGGTCGTCAAACCTTTGGAGATCTGTAGAAAATCTTTGGAATGGAAACAAATTTTCCATGTTCAGAGAGTACAGCTATGTTTGATTCTTCTATTTTCATTGGACTGAAATACAATGACGGGCCAATATAAGACCTCTATCCAAAATCTGAGCTTGAATTTTCTTAGATCTCACTGAGCCAGAAGATTTCAGCAGAGGACTCAGAGAATCAATCTGACTGAGGTCCCAGAGAAACAAGCTACGGACAGCAAACTCATGCAGCCACTTTATGCCATTTCCAGACACAACCAAAGTCGGTCTGAGCAATGACAGACTGTTTATTGGTCATAACCATCAGATCTGCACATTCCTGCTCACTGACACGATGGAAATGACATAAACCAACCAGCTTACGACCTGAAAAGTCTGCTCTCAAGAGACCAAACCAAAAACATGCTGATATAAAGTCCAACAGCTCCTTGCTCTGCATTTAAAAACAGGATTACATCATTGAACACTGCTGAAGAGTTGATGTCAGGAATCATTATGTAAGACATGGGCATCGTTTCTTCTAAAAAGCAAGAAAAAGGTTTGCAGTGTGACTTTATCGTGTATGCATCTTTCTGACATCTGTGTGTTCACCTGGCTGCAGGACCACGGTCATTATGAAGACTAAAGTTTAGCAGCTGAACACCTTGGATATGAGACAAGTTAATGATGATAATGTTTGATAATTCAGTATAGATGTGAAACTGTAAAATCAGCAAAAATGAAACAGACTTCACAAATAGTAACAGTCAGCTGAAGGGTAAAAGACAAAAGAAGAAAAATAAAAGTTGTGCATTTTCACACTTTAACAGCATGGTGATGGAGATTCATTATATAGTTGCACTATGCTGCTTTTGTTTTTAATGCCATTTTAGATATTATTCTTATATAATTATTCATGTTTTCTAAAATCATTTTTTTTTTTAAATCATAAAACTGACCCTCTTTGTATTTGTTAAAAAATAACCCTAACCCTTTTACATGAGCATTTCTGCACTTTTCACACGTTTTTGCATGAATACTGTCAGGAAACATGAGTTCAGTCATTTCTATCTCGAAAATGAGACTGATATGAATATATAAATGATAGTTCTTCATTCTAATTCGCAGATAAATAGTACAACCACATTTCATACAGAGAAATCACTTTGTTTGAGAATAAATAAAGAGGGTAGTTTTCTTACAGCAGGAGGGGAACTGTTGTAAATTGGTGGAAGCTTCTCTCTTTCCCTCTCAACTCCTGACAGCGCAGAATGTTCTCCATCCATCCTACCGATGTGGAAGAGTGGAAAAAGTTGTTTTTTTTCCCCTGGAAAGACTCAGTCCTCTACAGCCTCTGTGTTTCTGCTCCACAGTGGCCTGCACATGTTTTCACCAGAGCCAGCTCTGTCACCGAGTCGCTCGACTGTCTGTTCAGTCTGTTCCGTTATTTCTGATTAATCGGGGAGATTCACATCCTCGGAGGAACGGAGTGAAATCTACCTTCGTCTGACAGGTGGGCTCTCCGTTACGCGCACAGCTTGACGCGTAAACGTCTCCAAAGATTGCGCGTAAAATATCCAGTGGACACGTTAAAGAGGATGAAGTTGTTTTAATTTTTACAAAGTTTTTAAAACGCGTTCAGGGGGAGTTTCTAGCCGCTTCTTCTTCCCCTCTTTCTGCCCCTTTCTGCGTCGTCTGTCGGGGAGGCAGCACAGCAGCGGGCCGGCGCCATGTTTGGAGGAGGAGGAGGAGGCGCCTCGAGTGCGGAGCCTGAAGACAGCAGCGTCACATGTAGAGAGAGAGAGAGAGAGAGAAAGAGGAGAGAGAGAATAACGGGAAATAGGATTTCCTAAAGATGGGTGAAAAGGAAAGAAAGAAAGATCTGTAACCTGCTGAAATGAAAGCTTCCAGACAAGCAAAACAAAGAACAAAAATGTCAAGACTGTCCTAAATCTTATTCTCATCTCTGTCATGTATTTGTAAAAGTCAAAACTGTGACACTGTATCTCAGAAATTTGACAGCAGTGACAGAGCAGCTCTGTCTTAACTGCTGCTGTGAGTTGATAACAGGTGTAGCAGAGTTTCTTTCTTTGGGGAACAACAGGGAATTTGGCATAATAATGATTTAAAATGTGAAGTTTTTGTCTTTGAAGAAAATTTAAAATATGTCCTGATCTGACAATAATCAGTTTATATAACCAAGTTTTGATTAATTAACTTGTGATTTATGAGTTTCAAACTTTTCAAATCTTTTTTTCCACTGTTTACACCACAGCTGCCTACATTCACCAGCAGAACTTTATTTTGACAGTGGTGACAGGAAGTTATGTGCTGTGATTCTTTCTGTCTTGACTGTAGTCCTGCGGCCAATTTAACTTCTGTCCATAATTAGTGAGAAACAGGATCCGGGCTGCAGGCCAACTCTCACTGAAGTTAAAGAAACTGAAGTACTCCTAATGTGGCACATCTGTGTGTGTGTGTACACTTGTATGGCTACACATTGTGAGGATCGGTTTGAGTTTTAGACAATGAGATTTAAGGCTTTTTTTTTTTTTTGGAAAGTGAGGACATTTTGGCCAGTCCTCACTTTCTCACACACTTTCAAAGGACTGTTTGAAGGTTAAGACCTGGTTTTAAGGTTCAGGTTAGGTTAGTGTTAGGGTAAGCACTGGGTATGGGCATTTAGTTGTGATGGTTACAGTTAGAGTAAGGGCCTAGGGGATGCATGATGTCATCAAATGTCCTCACAGCAATAGCTCTACAAGTGTGTGTGTGTGTGTGGTTTCTGGTAATGTTGAGATCATCTGCACTCTTCGCCTGGTTTCCTAAAGACAGCTTCAGTGTTTCTGCAGGTCCTGGGAAAGCCTTGAAGACAGTTTTAGATCCTATATTTCTGTAATTGCAACTCAGCTCAGTTCTATTTCAAGGCCGATGTAAAGTTAAACAACTGTGCTTTGTATAATATGAGGAGAACAAATATTAGAAACACATCAGTAACTTACCGAACTTGGGTGACTATTAGTCAGAGGTCTCAGAGTTATCTTTTCTTTTTCTGAAACATAGACTGATGGGGAAAAAAAAGTTTATTAGTTTTTTAAACTTCTAAAATTGGTTCAGTTCATGCGTCAGGTCCAGAGCTGTTTGTTTTTGGAGCTCAGACTCTGTTCAGCTGCAGACAGTCAGTGTGCAGACTGTAGCAGCAGATGTGTTGTGCGTCACTTCTGTGTTTTTATAGCTTCTGGGCCTCAAACATTCACTTCAGGTTCTGTGCAGTCAAGTGCACCTGATGTGGAATAAAAAAAAATCCTGCTGGGAGTTTTGACTGCACAGTAGCAGACTGGATGATCGGCTTCCTCTAGACCAGAACTCTGAACAGCATCCGTCGTAAACAGACACCTTGTGTTGATGTTATACAGTTCAGATCTTTTTCTGTTGGAGCTTGGATTCAAATCAGTGTGTTCATCATTTATGTCTCAACATTCAAGGCGGAAGACTGAGGCACCAGGCACTGTTGCATTATGGGAGTGTTATGTAAGAGCAGATGGGCTGTGGCTGACTCACGGATTTATGGTCTGTGGGCTTCTTCAGCAAACACATCCAGGATACAGCACAAGAGCTGGGGAATGAATGCATGAGTCAGGAGGTGAATAAACAAATATGTGAATGAATGAGAAAGTGAATGAATGAGGGGCCATAAGAAGGACTGCTTATTTGATTTCTTGCACAGATGCGTGGGTGGATTCCAGTTAAAAACATTAACAGACTGAATGGTTGCTCATATTAACTCAACTTCTCCTCTGCAGATGTTCTTGACCAGTGTTTTAATTCAGTACAAATTCTCCAGGGTCATGACACTGTGGTCATCACTGACCTTTGACCTCTCTGAAGGGACACTATTTTGTAGTTGCTTCTAATTTTGGGGGCAAAACTGCCTTCTTGAGAAGACGAAAGATCGACTCCCCAGTTAAAACGATCAACAAAAGAGTCACCTTAGGAACCAAACACAGAACCTTAACGACTAAAACTACTGATGCATTGAGGTGCTCCTCATGAATTTATCAACAGGCTGATTATCAAAATCAATACTTTTTGGAAGATGTGGACATATTTGTTGTTTTAGTTACTTTTATTTTAATGAGATGGCTCCTCATTTAATTCATAATCCTGCCAATTTCAAAGAAGAAGCAAAGTGTGGTAATTGGTACTGGTACCATAAGTTTCAAAATGATAATGACAGCCAGCCACGCTGATGTCCAAAACTTTGACCCAGTTGGCTGAAAAAGTGGTAAATACCAGTGTTATATTCAGTTCTATGATTCCTGATTTCACTTATTTCTATGTATAATTTCAACAAGTTTTTCCAACAATAAAACACAAATGAACTATTTTAGAGCTGTAAAAATGCACCAGTAGTCTCATTTTGCTCCATTCAGACTCAGACAAACCTTACTGTGTCCTTCTCAGTGAAGAGCTCAGCTGAAGGTTATCTGGTTATTCAATGTACTGAGAATCATCTGTCTGAAGTAATGATTAATGTTTGGTCATAGAAATATAGTTTCCTGGTTAACAACTAAATCTGAGTCTGTGTTGGGCTGAACTGAACAGAAGCAGAGCACTGTGTGAGACTATGGGTCTGGTTGGCAGAGAGGAAACTCTGCAGTATTTTTAACCCACATAAGCATCAAAGCTGCTGAGCCACACAACTTTTTAAAGTCTGGGCACTCCTGGAGAGAACTGCAAAAAAGAAAGCAGAAAACTGCTGTGGGGTTTCCACCCTGATCCTAAAGAAGGTCCTGAACAAGAAATGTTAGTGTTCACTCCACTCACTAAGCAAAAAAAATACAAAACTAAAATAGGAAACTAAAGCTAAGCAGCTGTGAATCAACGCTTTGACTGGAGAAGCAGACTAAAAAATGATCCTGTGGAGCCTGTAAATTCTTCAGTTGGTGGACAGCCTGCTCTGCAGAGTCAGTTTTTAGTTATTGAGGTTAAGGGTTTAAATTGACTTGCATTGACACTGGAAATAGCAGGTTTATGTTAAATATGCTGCAATTTAAATGGTCTGGCAAGATAACAATTTAAATCATCACTTATTTGTTAGATTAAATACATTTATGTAAATGAAGAAAATCACATTTATATTTACTGAAGAACCTCTGACTTCACTCCTCCAAAACTACACCTACACCCCTGACCAAATTAATTCTTACTGAGGAAAAAACATGTGTTGAGCTGCCTTTTGTTGCATAACTATGAATTTTCTCAAGTGAGGTTCTTAAAACTTTATTTGAATCAATCTAAGGAATATACATTTTGAAAATGTGGACAGTTTGGATGTGTACAGGGAGATCATCTGTACAGCTGCTGCAGCAACACATCACATTTAGAGAAGAAAAAACATGCAAGCGAATAAAAACACAAGCAAACTGGGTCACACGTTCACTTTCTCAGTGAGCGTCCATGATTCATCCACTGTGATCCCTGTCAGTTTGTTCTGATGTGAGAACCCAGAGGAGCTGAGAGGGAGGAGAGACATCTGTTGTCAGGAGGAATATTTGGGTTGATTCATAGCAACGCCTAAAACTGTGGGAGAAAGAGAGAGAGCAGAACCAACATCTGGGGGAGAAAGTAGCCGAGTGCTCTTTTTCAGACCTTCTGACAGTGACACACGCCTTTACCCAAAAACCAGAACGGAGAGGGAGAGAGGTTACTTTAGTTCAACTGAGATCCAGAGAGAGTGAAGAGGAGGAGGATGAGGAAGAGGGTGAACGGCGCATGAGGATGCGTTTCTGTATCCGGTCTGAACTTTTCAGTACACAAGAGTGTGTCTGAGCAGCACAGATGGAATAGAAAGATGAAAGGAAGAAAAGAAGGAGTAAGTAAAAATAAAACGAGGGAATAACAAACGAAAAATATGGCCGGGAAACATTAAATATACAGTAATGTAATGGAAAGAGCAGGAAGAGAAACCGAGGGGTTTATAACATGAGACCTAGGAAGTAGAAAGACAAATACAAATATAATAAACACCACAAACAGCCAAAGACTCCAGGTATAAATTATATAATAAGTTTAAAATGAACAAAGAGGCGATTTGTCAAATTTAAGCAGTGAGACCTGTCATTTTTCTCTCTACTCACAAGATGGCGCTGTTTACCCACGACTCAGTTATTACAGCACCTGACCTGTAGTTGTCATCATTATATCACAAATTGCATTGAAACACACTGTGTGTCCTGCAGTGTCAGGACCGGTTTTGTGACATGGAAGTGGGCGGTACTACATTGAAGGGAGGGTTAAGACTTCATTTTAGAATTAGATTGGGGTTAGGCATTTAGTTTTCATTGACGGAAGACATTATATAAATTAATGTCGTTGCAAAGATAATTGTACAAAAGCAAATTGATGAGAGGGTTTATAAGAATATTACCTTTACATTTTTCCCCAGCAGCTGCATCAGGAGGGTGTATAAAGAACTGGCTAACAGACCCATGAGTCTGAAGACTTACCAGATGATAAAACACTGCACAAAAAGGTCTCCAATTACTCAGAAAAGATAATTACTCTGAAGAGTAATCAACAGAAACTACTCTGTCATCTCAATGATCACAGAGTAAACAAGTATGTAACAAAGAAATCTACTGGGAATGTGCTTGCATGTTTTCAACTTTGGTCAGACAAATGCTTGTGTTATGAAAGCCCTCTGCAGCAGGGCCCACGTTGTGTCGACACAGTGGTCCCATTCAAACAAATGACAGGGCTGCACTTTTCTCCGCAGTGTGTTTGTCTGATCACAGCTTTTTCTATTAATTTTACTATTTTCATTGGCTCAGGGCAGGTGAATCAACCAGTCTGCTGCTGCTGCTACTCATGCAGCAGCAGCAGACTGGGGATCAATAACCACAGTATAGTAGTTGTCAAAAATACCAAGCAAAGAAAGATGGAAAGCTGTCAAAAAAACAAGCAACATAAGAGCATCATTTCTGTAAGAGCTGAGAGATCCTGTCATGAAGGAGAGCTAGTTCCATGTTATTTTAAAGAGAAACTGGATACACCATACATCCATGAATAAAGTATACTGTATCCAATTCCAAATTAAGCAAGTGTGTTTTTCTCAGGGGGTCTGTGAACATAACAAACCCAAATGAACGAACAGTTAATTTAAGACATCTGTGTGGAGGTGAGAAGGAGCAGCAGGATGGAGAAAACAGTTATAATGACTCCACCATGTCGGGGCTTGAAATAATCACCACATGTGTAAAAGGGTTCAGAGGATGAAACTGTTAAATAGCAGCTAAAAACCTCAGTAGATAAAAACAGAAGTGCTCCATCACCCAGCTGAAAACAAGACAGTGTTAGCTGGTGACAGGTGACACACTGGAAATACGAAGCATGTGTTGAGTGGTGAGTCAGTAACATGTTGCTAGACAAACTTTCCTCCCTGACTTTGAACGTAACAGGTCGTAGATGTGTATGTGTGCTCTTGTTTAGACCTGTTCTTGTTTCTCTTGAGGGTTTTTAAGGATTAAGACTAGAAGCAGGTCTAAGAGTTAGTGCTGGGAATGAACGCATTGTGTCACAAAAAATTATAGCAACAACATGTGTGTGTGTGTGTGTGTATTTGTGTGTGTCCTCGTCAGTGTCCCCGTCTGTCCCTCATACATTTACTGCCTCACATTACCACCTATTTGTAGCCTCCTGCTCCTGCTCCTGCAGTAATATGATCTCATTAATCACACACACATCAAACTGGTATCTAGTACGAGTGTGTGTGTGTGTTGCACCTGCTGGACCATCTGTGAGACTGTGCTTTGTAATCATTAATACAAGAAATGGGTTAATTTTAATAAAATTAGAAAAATAACAAGTCTCAGAGTATCCACAGTGTGCTAGTGTCCTAAATCTGTTGTGCTGCAGACAATCAGATAAACAGGATCTAAATCCGCATTTTCCATCATTCTCATTATCACAAGGCATCACGCTGAAGTAACAAAGAAAAAACTAAAGTATAATTACAGGGAAAATTATCTTTGACTCAAACTAAAATTATTGCACTGGATTTATAGCACATACTGCTGCACCTTGCGATGATTTACAAACTTCATTTGGCACATGAGCTAAAGCTTTTACACAATTCCACATTTGACTTTAACGTGACAAGTAAAACTACGACCAACACTCATGTTTGTTAGTTTTTATTGATGTAACATCGCACAGTGAAAATCATATCTAAATCTGGGGGATTTTTCTCATAACCTAAATAATTTAAACAGTCTGAATTATTGGTTGTTAAATCTCCTACATTTGAAGTCAGTAAAACAGTCCATTGGGTTATTTGGTTTCAAATGCATCATCCCAAAGCAACAATACCAACTTGTAACTGAACGTCTATGAACAAGCTTTTCCTCCTGTTCTTAACCATATCTCTCCGTCTTCCTCTGGGTGCAGTCAGCTCACTTGTTCTGGAAAGAAGATCATAGCAAAGTACAACCACAGGCTGAAATATCTAAAAAAAAAAAATACAGGATAGAAACTACAATTTAAAAGATCTACTTGTGTGCTGAGGATTTATTTTATTTTATGAACAGTTAACATTTTTTAACACAATCATTTTTGCAGGACAAAGAAGTGAGGCCTAATGTTCAAACAGTGTCTGGGTCAGCTGAGAAACCTGTTCCACCAAAACCTCTGTGAGAAAATATCTGACATGATTTGACCTAATGTCAAAGGTTAATGCTCACACTAAACTGTCTTACATTTGGAAAACTGCAACGTGATCACATTCCTCAAAGTTCCTCACATGTCTGTGACTTATGGAACAAGATCATAAAGATGAGTGGATGAACTTAAACTGATATTTATGACCTGACATGCATTCTGTTGTAGTAGGTCTAAGACAGTCAGAGAGAACTGAACACACATTGATCATCTAAAGAAAATGCAAACATGTGGCTCTTCTAGAGTTTTCAAATGTAAAAATTCAGTCATTTCAGCTGCTTCTGTTCTGTCAACAATTGATTGAACAATTGTATAATGTTTTTTTTAGTCCACCTGTAACAGTTTGGGTCTGTACCTTGCTGGAGGTAGCCACAAAGAGTGTAAAAGAAGCTGCAAAAGCCAAAAACTCAGAGCCACACTGGTACTGGGGTTTTCTGACAGGGTTGTTTTTTTATTAGACTGCTACACATCAGCCTTACTAATAGCTACTCTCTATTCATATAAAACCACAGAAGACCACACATAACCAAAATGTTACACTTACACTGCAACAGCGTCATAAAGGTACATTTCACAGCTTAAATTCTGACACATTGTTGGTCAGATGATGCTGCAGCAAGCTGCAATAACACGTGTGGCCACAACCCCCAAACAATTACTCACCTTTGGGTGTATAGGGTGACGTAGGAATGACTTCTAAAACCCAGAGACAAGTTTGCATCGTAGCACTTCTGGTTTCCTTGTCACAAAGTCTGTGCGTTTTTCATCATGTGCCTGAAATAAGGCCTGTAGTTAACAATGAAACGAGACTGAAACAACATAAACTTAGCAAATAAATAACACAACTGACCTAATGAATTGCTAATTTAAAAAAATCTGACAAATAAACAGTCAAGTCAGGATCCAAACAGTGGAGTTTGACAAAGGGAAGCATATATAGTGACTGACTGATCCATTTTTAAACAAGAAAGAGTTAGAAAGACAAACATTACTAACTGATAGTGATGGGAAAATGATACCGAAGCATCGAAGCTTGTGTCAGTCAATCTAAATTCACAGGAAGCCTGTATAAGATCTATCATTATCATTTAAAAGTGTTAAAAGTGAGGAGAGATTTTTGACAGATAGTGAGTAAAAGGGCGTTTAAAAGTTTGGGATCACTTTGATCTCATACCACAGAATAAGGATATAATATGTTGTCTCCTTATGT
>JAUMHL010000008.1:8592078-8621120 GCA_032362345.1 Sandelia bainsii | reverse complement strand
CCGATTGTCCGATGTGGGGGAGGGGTGCAGCCTTGTATGCATGCTGGATGTTTGTGTAAACAAGGTCTAACATGTTAGCCCCTCTCGTTGCAAAGTCAATATTTTGGTGGAATTTGGGTATTACGGACTTGAGTGAAGCTTTGTTAAAGTCCCCAGCGACAATGAAGAAGCCGTCGTGTTGGGCTGTTTTAAGATCATTGATGACTGAGTAGAGTTCACTGAGTGCTCCGTTAGCGTTAGCATTAACGCTAGTGCTAGGTGGAATGTACACAGCAATGATGATCACAGCAGTAAACTCTCTCGGGATGTAAAACGGTCTGCATCTGACTGCTAAAACCTCCACGAGTTCTGAGTCACTAGTACATTGTCATGTTTCTGATAGGTATGCTGACTGTCTCAGCAGCAGTATTTTATGTGATATAGTTCTTGTTTTAACTTAATGATTGGAATGATTACTTTTTATGTCTTTTGTGTAGTACTTACAAATACTAGAACAAGAAACCCTCATTTGAAGAACTATCTGCCAAACTCAGGGCACAATAAACTGGACAAAGGCCTTTTTAACCATTTTGGTATTGAGTTATATTTCCGAAGCAGTAGCATCAAAAATCATGGGAGCAAAATCTATGAAAATCAAAGAAAACTTAAATATATATAAAAAATATTAATGGTAGGTCAAGAGTTTGAGTTAAGAAGTCAAATTATGACCTCATGACTCTGTCTTGTATTTACCAGGTACCTCCCCATTCAGGATTTTCAGCTGGAAGCAGTGATCCATATATAAGCATCTGTAAGTTAATATAACTAAAAATGTGGCAATGCTGTGGGTGAGTGTGTGAAACATGAACTTTCCATAGTGTCACCAAATGAGAGAATGAAATAATCATTCTGTGATCATGAATTAAAAATGTCAAATACTGAGTCTAGTTTGTCAGACATATGATTCAAAATGAAACCAAGTCCAACATGTTTTCAATTCAATTGTCAAGAAAACACAAATGTGAAAACAAGACAATACAGTCTTCTCAAGATAAACTCAACAATGAACACACATGCAGAGGTCTGCTCGGACAGTGTTACATGGACACTGAAGTAAAATCATATTTCAGATATGTACTACATGCTGTCACACACCTGCTGCCATAAAACACAGTTACACCCTCTGTATGACTGTACTGTGACAGACACACACACACTGAAAGCATCCTATAGATCTCTCATGTAGAACACACACACACTTACACATTACCCATTCTCTATTCACACTTTCACACAATCTTCCTGTCTGTTTTCCAAAATCTTTGTTTCACATACACTCACACTTCAGTGTCTCCAGGCTGCCTGTCGCTGCATTATGTCATCTTTCTATTCCAGAAAAACACCTGTCGCTCAGTCATGCACACACATACCGCATGCTCTTGCACATATGGTGGCTGAGATGACAGGTGTGAACATATTTTAGCATGCAAGTGAGATCTTATTTATTTTACATGTATTTATACCCATCTATTAACATTGTTGAGACATTTCAGCTGTTAGATTTGTGATGGTTTCTCATAAATAATTGTTGTAATATTTGAACCTTACTTTATGGTCCCATTGAGTCTATGGGTTTTGTCGTGTCAATTCTTCACCACGTTGTCCATATAAATGTTTAAATATTGCTAAGCACACAGAAGGTTTGCTATCTTTGATGCCTGCTCTCATTTCTTGGCATGGCATCAGAAACACAGAGACACAGTAAACATTAAGGAGGATTGTAGTTAGAGGAAAGCAGATTGTGAAACAACAGCTTAAATTTAACAATTGTAAAATCATATATAATAACATCTCTATACTAGAAAAAAGCTGGGTAAAAAATATCAGTTTTTCCACAGGGGTCCTGTAGAAGGCAGCGGTCCAGCATCAAATCAGCATGTTCTCATTTACATTTTGCAGGGACAGCTGCTTATTGAATCTGCCACAAGGTCCTTTATTCACAGTTTAAACTCACCGAGAGAGAGCAGCTCTTTCAACTTTAAATCCTCCTGCAGACGCTCCCATTAAGTAGATTCAGAATATAGAGAGGGGATTTTGCATAATTCATTTTGGAACTCAGCGACTCCCCTGAGACAGTCAACAACAACTTTTTTACAAAACTACACTTTTTGTCAGAGGACATATAGTTAGGGAACACAATCAAAGGTTACTGGGAATTAAAGAACATTGGAGATGATTTAGTTCTTCTCAGTTGGTAAAAGTAATTAAATTCCTCTACTCGAGGGATATACAGTACTCAAGTACAGTTTTAAGATAATTGTACTGTACTTGAGTATTTCTATTTGATACTTTGTCTACTCTACTAAAGTTTGAAGAAAAATATTGCACTTTTTGTCAATTTGTTCATATATAGTAACTTGTAACTTGAGATTTGTTTAGAAAATGGTCTGATCAGTTAGCCTGTTTTTTCTACCTATGTTCGATCTCACTCAGGACCCTATTTATGGTCCTCTCGTACTGATGAAATCACCTTTTGAAGCATTACCCAACATATGAAGTATTAAAATTTAACCTACCACAGCACATCTCTAACAGTATCAAATCAAATTGTGGGAAATAAATGGAAGAAATGTCATAAAGAAGAAGCTAAGACACACTGAATAGACTGAAACTCCTGGGGGGGAAAGATCCAGATCCAACCCATCTTTATTCAGGAGAGGAAGAGAGGTCACAGAGTAGCTGATGGTCCAGCATAAAGAGCCTGAGTGAAGGCTGATACTCATGTGTTTTGGACAGAAAATGTAGTAGTTTGAATACGTTTTGTAACCATGACCTGTAACTTTAACAAAGCACTAATTTTAACCCAAACTATCACTTTCCATGTAACCAAGTTTGTTTGCACTGAAGTCTAATAAAACCATGACCAACTATGTAATTTCTATTGTCAGCATGGTGACAAAGGTCTGAGGTACCTGCTGCTCCTATTAGACGTGATAACTGGCAATGAGTCTTTCACATCACTGGGGAGGAATTTCTCTTCTTTGTAGATTTGTTTTATTTCAGCCGCACTGGAGGATTTTCAAGCATGAACGGCCTGTTTAAGGTCATACCACAGCATCTCAATCGAATTTATGTCCAGACTTTGACTAAGCCAGTCAGTTCTTTTATGACCTCCTGGATGAGTTGTTGTTGTGCTCTTGGAGTAATTTTGGTAGGCTGGTCAGTCCTGGGAAGGTTCACCACTGTTCCTACTTTTCTCCATTTGTAGATAATGTCTCTCACCATGGTTCTCTGGAGTCCCAAAGCTTTAAAAATGGCTTCGTAAACCTTTCCAGACTGATAGATGTCAGTTGCTTTGTTTCTCATCTGTTCTTGATTTGCTTTAGATCACAGCAAGATGTGTTGCTGTTTGAGATCTTTTGGCTTCACTTTGTCAGACACAAAAATGAAGTGACTCAGCACGTTGTCTGGAAGTTTTCACCAAAACACTCAAACGCCATTTATTTTCCATACTGTCATATCTGTGTGTGTGTGTGTGTGTGTGTGTGTGTGTGTGCGCGCGTGTGTGATGATGATGATGATGATGATGATGAGTAGGTGCATTTTTGCATGCCTTTGTGCAGGTCTTCTGATGAAATTCTACATTCACTGCTGATATATTTTACAGAGAGTTTGCCATTATGTTGTCAGTCTAACCAGTTTTTCCTAACCAGCATTTCCCAGATTGACAAACTGCTCCTTACAACCAGTGTCTTCAGAAGTTTTTGTCTCTAGATGTGAGAAGTTGTTAAATCAAAGACAAGACGGCATTTTCATTCCAATAGGCACAAGTCATACACACTTCATCTACCACACGCGCTCAACAGTATCAAAAATCACACACATGCATGCATGCTCATTAATATACTGTATCCTCACACCCTGTTGAATCTGAATGACCTCTGACCTGCAGCCCATCTGAGTCCATGCTGTCACTCTTCTGGCATCCTCATGTGTCACCAGCTACAAGTAGCTGGCTCAATGCAATAACATGACATTCCCTCAAATGGAGGTTGCACAGCCCCTCATGTCATCATCACCACTAACACACTCCTAATATGTCTAATAGGACCTTCACATATACAGGAAGAGAGGAAATAAAGTGATTGTGATTGGTGTAAATAGTTCAATATTTATATCTGAAAAATAAGTAGAATACAATATGTGGGAGTACCTCAAATTGTGGTTAAGTATGGTTCTTGAGACACGGGAAATGTACAGAATTGCTCCTCACTTAAGCTGGATCTTGTGTGACCTCTCTCTTGGGACTTGGGCTGTGATGCCTTAGATGATCCATGGAGCCAGCCCGAGTATGCTTGAGCCAATTCTAGTGCATGATTCATCAAAGGTCTGACACGTTTTTTGGCAACAGGAAGTGCTACATATAGGCTACTCTTGTGTTAAGCCATTTTGACCACCAAGGATTTATAATGGAGTGAATCAGTTTTCTAAGTGTGCCTTTTAATCCGTCCATCTCCTGAGTTTGTCTTCTCCATCAACTTTGTCAGCTACTCAAACAAATTTGGATGAAAGATAGAAGCATAGATACATAGTACAGAAGAACACAGCTAACTCTGATAAGCTTTGTCACTTCATCTCCTGCTGCTTCATTTTTATTTTTTTTGCCATAATATTAAATGCACTGTTTCAATATTACTTGCTATCAAACACATGCCTTGGTTTTTTCTCTTGTTCTTCCATTAATCAGAACCAGCCCAAGTATGCATTATTACTCCACAAGTTACAGTTTTACGAAACTATGAGCTGAAATTATGTTTAAGGAAATCCTAATTTGGTCATGACCTTTGATTTTTGGAAAAGATATTATTACTCTAAATCATAGATAGGGATTAGTGATGGTTGCTGCCACCGGAGAACAAGATGAGGTGATGAAATCTGCAGGTGGGGCTGCTGCTGTAGATATGACACACTTTCTCAAACATGCCCCGTTGACCTGCAGCAATTCTGCAGTCATGCAGTCACCCTTCTGGCATCCTCATGTGTCACCAGCTACAAGCAGCTGGCTCAGTGCATGAGCATGACATTCCCAGAAATGGCCGCTGTTGCCATGTGCTCAATCTGCAGCCCTGCGTGATACACCAGAGGTCACATAAGTCAATGTTAACCCAGAGATCACACCTGCTTCAAAAGTTATCACACCACTCAGTGGCTCTTATCAGGGATTTTTGGAACCAGGGATATAGGTTGGTAAGATGACAAGTTCACCGCGCATTTGGATTAGTAAGTTGTTCTCATCCTGAACAGGATCACCAGTCACAGGGCTGACATATCGGGACAAATACAGACAGACAACATGCACACTCACATTCACATCTATGGGCAATTCAGGTCCTGTTTACACTTGGAAGTATAAATGCTAATGTGTCCTCATGCATGCCTGACAACAGTGTTACAGGAAAATATGTCATCAATGCAGGATGCAGGTGATTGTTTTGGTCAAAGTGCACAAATGCTTAAAACTACAAAAAGAAAGAAGCATGGAGATAAACACTGATGTGCATGATTGAAGTGAAAAATGTGCTTAGTTTCCATTTGGGCAGAGGAATCCATGCAAAAGAAACTTGATGACTGATACTGTAACTGGGTCATTTACAAGGATATAACTAGGAAAATGGGAGAAACAGACTGATGTAATAACACTGTATAGAAGAAACGATGCAGCAGTAATGAAATCTGGACACAAGAGGTCTGCGGTACACCTTCAAGTGGTGTCTTGGCTGTGCACTTGTGATCCAATTGCCCAAGATGCATCTCAATACCAGGTGTAAACAGGGCCTTAGAGTCACCACGGAACCTAACACATACATGTCTTTGGGAGGAAGACACTGACTATTAAATTGAAAAGGAAAATAAACAGCTTCTGCACTCCGCTCGCCAAAGAAAACTGTTGCTCCAGCTGTAAGGACTACGGCAGCTAGAGGTCGCCAAATTATAAAATGTATTGATATGCACACACTGGCAGTTTGCCCCTACTGAACATAATTATGGGTGTGATAATAACCAATAAAAGCCATTTGATGGGGTGGGTATTTAACGAAATGTCTGCTTTCAACAAATGTCAGTATTCGCTCTCCCTAAAATTCTAATTATTCTTTGAAAGAAGTAGAAGTACCAGACACAAACACACACACACTCCTGTAATGACCACATTTATCATCCCACTAGTGTGATGTAGTCAACTTGTTTTAATTTTACCTTCCATCAAAATCCTCTCTGAATCATAATAAGAAAGGATGAATTAAAATAACAGTAGATAAATCTTTATGATTTATGACCGTGCTGCAAAGTGGTGAAATCATTTCATGTCACAGGTGCTCATGCAGTAGTCAAACCTGAACTGCATCAGCACTTGACAATCACTGTGATCAAAGTTAATTACAACCCAGCTGTCAGTGATGTGTTTGTGTATTTGTGTGTCATTTGGACTTTGAGTGAGTGACACATCTCCCAAGAGCTGTGACAACCGTTGTGTTGTTAAATCTGATGGATGATGACAAAGAACTGAGTAAAATATACCTCTGACACACTACTTTCATAGCACTCGCTTGCTACCCACAAGGTAACTGTCAAGAGGTTTTAGCTAGAAACCAACATCCCATGTGATTGGAAATATTGTTTGTAAGAAAATCTGTGTCTGTGTGTTCAAGATGAGTCATTAACAAACTGTTCACATTTTACAGGAACAGATGAAAGCGAGAGAGAGAGAGAGATGTAAAAATACAATAAACACTGTGTGAGCATGCAGACCCCCTCTGCAGGACCCTGCCTCCTGCTGTTTGTCTAAGCAGACTCGGTGTCAGCTCCCCTCCGGCTGCGGGACGTCCCGCGGCATCTGCTGTTTAACTCGGCTGCTGTTTAACCTTTGACACACTGATATCTGTGTTGATCATTTGTACCCAGTAGTGTCATTAAGCTGCAGCCATGTCACAGATTATCTATCAGTATTTTTTTCCTAACCTTTTAACAATACAGTGATAATACTGATAACCATGATACTTTTGATACTATAATTGTAATATTAAAATGTCATACCATTTATACTATGATAATAAGAGATACAATGTCTTGTGTAAATGGAAAAGGTTTATTATCACTGGATCATGAATGTTCTGCGTCACAATGATAATGAGGATGAATTTTTGTCTTGTAACAAGAAAGTTCAGTATCTACTTAAAACATCTAGATTCTCCCCCTGCGGACCGTTAATGACCACTGACATCACACAGAAATCTTGATTGTAGATTTTGTGATACTAGATTTTTGTGTGTGAACATAACTGTTCAGATCTACATTTCATTGAAATATGGTCTGTAGTTGTTGAGATATCTAACTATAAATATATCAAGGGACATACTGAAACATCATCACCATCATCATCCTGATCCTGTGTGCACACAGACAATATTTTATCATTGCTGATGATGCAGTGTTTTCATGGTCAAGAATAAACTCTAACTCCCAACAACAAATACATATTCAGTCCCACAGCAGGATCATAGTCATTAGTCCTTAGAGGACAATATATTTATAGTGAGAGGACATGGTTGGCTGTCCAAGGTTGGAGCTCGGATGTGTTGCTGCAGCTGTCTCATCCCTGAGCTGCAGGGATGAGGTGTGTCCGTGTCTCGTGCCCGTTTCCCTTCAATACCACTGATGTCACCGCGCTGTGTGTTCCTGTCCGGCAGACTGGCAGCGGTCCAGAGCTGAGTAGATCAGTGAAGGTCTGGTTGGCCAGAGATACAAAACTTAATGAGGGGATTCACATCTCCCTTTGATTGGGTGCAAATATCTAAAGACTGATATATTAATTTTGTGTTCAGGTTTTAGAAATCAACATGATGCTCTGTTGTCTCCTAATGCTGTATGTACTTTCGAACTGCTCTTTATCTCTTGTCTACATCCACTGTAAAGCTTTAGTGTCATCCTAGATGATAGCTACAGTTTAAACATACATACGGATGTATTGTTATTCTTTAACTATAACATACAGATCTAATAATAATGTTTATACTGTTATTTAGAACTGAAGTACAGCCGGAGTGATATAACATTAAAAAAACTCAATGTCCACTTACTAAGTTTCTTTCACAGGTTTCTTCAGTGAATGGAGTCATCTTAGCCATCTCCATGACAACCGAGCTGACTTTATTTGCTGAATGAAGAACATGAGATTAAGTTCAGACTTCTAGTAAATGAACCTTGAGTTAAGGATAACTCTCTGCTATTTTAAACGTATGAAGTAAGGTCACAGGCTTTATCTTTGAATAACTGAATTAATATTCCGTTTTATTTTATTGAAGACCACTGTATGTAAAGGTGATGCATCATTGATACAACGCGCTGTTACAGCTTTTCACCCTGTCCTCTTTCGTTTTCTCTTTGGTGACGTGGAGTGAATTAGAGAAGAGGAACTGAAACTGGTTTCCCGTCCCACAGTGGCTTCACTGAACCAGAATGCAGGTTGTGTTCTGAATATGGAAACAGAAACTCTCACTTTTGCTAATTATTGCTTTCTTGTTGTTACTTTCACACTCACACATAAGAAACCCACAGAGGAAAGAGACAACGCACACACACACACACACACACCTACGCAGGTTGGTGAATAGCACCCTGGGTAATGTAGGACTTCATTTAGATTCAATTATGTTATTTGATAGATTATAATGAACATTTAGACAACATAAGACCCTTAAGTCACTTTGTACTTCTGAACTGAACTACAACCACTGTTTTGTCTTTCAACATGAGACCCCGTGTTAGCACCGAGTTGTAATAAAGATGAGATTAAAAAGTTAAAAAACCTGTCTTTGTCACAGGTTTTTGGATTTTTATCTCTGTCTGTCAAGGGAAGATAAAGAATAAAACCTTAATAGTAAATATTGTTATGATTTTATAATTAGATGCAATCACATATTTATCCTGTAGATCATGTAATTTTGGTTGAAAACTTTTACTCTAGTTTTCATTGTCATTGGAAATGTCATATTATAGTCCATACTGTTAGTTTTACATGCAGCATATATCACTGGAAATCTCTGCATCTCCACTAAATTTTCAAAATAAAATTTTGTGGCTTTGAACCATGTTTGACTTTGCAGCTCGTGGTGATTACTCATAAGGACAAGATTTGTCTAGATTGTCTGCCTCCCATTTCACTCCCTCCCTTTTTGTAAACCCACTGTGTATTACATTATCTTACAGTGTTGACGGGTCAGCAGCATCACTGTGAGTAATATACAGAACCACAGGGACCTCTGGCCTACTCAACTCTGACCTGAAAAAACAAAATGCGAGAAAAAAAAAAAAGCTGGAAGGATGAGCTCGTGTGTGAGGACATGTTGCAGCACAGACATGAGGCATGTGAGAGTGGTGGGCATGTTCGTAAATCTGTCAGTGTGTGTGTGCAGACATCTACAGGCACAGAGTGGAATGAATACTCACATGCTTTACTACTGTTATACTACAGCATATATAAACAGTATGTAGGTTGTTGTGAGGTGCGCGAGTGTTTGTCATCACGCAGCTTCCTGCCTGTTTATCATTCTGTCAGTTCTCGTCATTCATGAATTCAGACACCAAAATATTTTACCTGTCAACTGTTTTAACGAGCAGACACAGTAGCTCACTGACCCCGAGTGCCACAGCACATAAAACATTTTCTATGTCTGTCTGTGTATTTTTGGATGAAATATGACCAGTGTAGAAGTGAAGAAGTACCTAAATCATTCATTTCATGGTAGGAACAGTGTTTTAGTTTCTCTCTCGAGGTAAAATGACTAAGTGGTGACTGTAACTGATTAACAATTTCAGTCACTTTTCTGTTAATGCTTTATTGTTCATGCTCTTAAACCAACTTTGATTAGTCAGAAACAAAACCAACGTTTCCCTCCCCAGAGAATCGGCAGCACTGCTCATACTGTCACTTTCAACTGTGTTGTCCACACTTTCAGTGACTGTGATCAACTCAAACCAACAAGAAAACACCATCGACAGTAGAAAATCAACATTTAATCTACAGAGTTAGACAGGCAAAGTGAAGATATCATCACACTTCATTTCTGATGTCAACAGGTGTTTAGGCACAGAGACATACATTTAAAAATATCATATATTATAACATATTAGTCTATGAAGCATAAAACCTCTTTACCATAACAACATACGCGCTTCATCACTGGCTGTACAAAAATACATTGAAATCTCTTCTCTTTCTCTTCATGTGTGTATACGTACGTACCGCATGTATGTATGCATGCTCTGCATGTAAGTCCACGTGCAAATGTTCCTCATGTTTGTACATATGTCTGTGTACATATGCATGTATATATATATATATATATATGCGTACTGTAGTCCTCCAGATGTGGTTCAGCCAAAGTCGATACGGGGCCGGTACTCAAGAACCATGGGATATGTCTGAAGGAGAGACACAAAAAAAGAGAGAGAGAGAAAATCAGTCTTTTTATCTTTCCACTGTAAACAGACGTGCTGAGATAAACACACACACACACACAGACCAAACTCAAACCCTTAATGAGCGATTGACTGAGACAATAGGGAAAAGTGGTAAGTGGTAAAGCAAAGACAGACTAGCAAAGACTGTAAAATACTTCTTTTATGAACAGACTAAATAAAAAAAATTGAGTAACAGCTTCAACTGTCTTATATAAAGTCACCTTTGGTTGTTTAATGCTAAGTTTAGTACAATAAACTCATACAATAAAATTCTAAATGGCAAAAATCCTGTACTCATTAAATTATAACACTTGGCAGTGCAGCTGGGAGAGAAACAGTAAATCGTCTGAAAAAAATGGGAACTTTATTTTTCTCCCTCCTGCTTGTTTCCTCAGACTCGGGCCAAGTGCTTGTCAAATACATTTTGAAAAACTGAGCCTTGAAAAGTGTGTTTACAAGATAAATCTCTGGTAGTTTGGTGTTGTTGTTGTTTGTTGAAGCTCAGAAAGAGAAAGACAGACTGGATAAGTCTGATTTCATCTGACTTCAACCTGCAGGTTTCCTATGCAGAGTTAAAGATGAGAGTAAACCCGTTTCCATTAAACTGTCCAGGATCCACCTGGCTCTGCTCTGCAGGGACAGAGGCCAAGCGTCTGATGCAAAAGGGCCAATAGAGCCAAAAAACTAAAAGTAATAGTAGCCTGGATGTTGGTCGCTCAGCTGAAGCTCGTCTGAAACATTCATTTCCAAAATCCACTGTTTGGAAAAGTCCAGGTGGCCTGAAATTCAACATTTAATCAATCTTTTGAAATGCAAATGTTTTTTTCACTGACATAATCAAATTTTAACCTGTAAACAAGTCTTTCAAGTTTCTTAGTAAAATATATTTAGGATTAGCTCTTCATTTTAGGACAGAAATTCTAAAAAGTCCTGTTTCAAATTGGTGATTCGATATGTTTTAAATTTGACACTTTGGTGCTTCTAGAACAACGCAGCAGTGTTGTGCTCACTGGCAGCTGTTTCTGCACTCACACAGAACACAGTGTTGCAGACGTATTTAAGAATGACACACTATCTTGCTGTGCCAGATCCAGAAAAACAGAAAAGTGGTGTCCAGCATGGATGAGATCAATGCAGCTGCATCAGTTGTTGTTAGTCGGCTTGTAGAAGAAACATTTTACTATGTTCTTAAGAGACAACCGTCTTTTATAAATTTTGTGGAACATTTCTGCAGTCAACCATCTGTTATTACCATCATAAGGAAATCTGAATCAATAATCTATCAAAACTTTACTGAATTAGTAAAAAAAAAACTGTCAGTATGGAAAACTTGCAGCTTACAGCTTAAAGTACAAAAAGTAGGAATCTCTACAATGTTAACCACAGGTGCCTCATGAAAATCAAGGACTTTCTGATCCTTTTAAATACCTACAATGACATGTGAGAGCCTGTATTTTATGTCAGTGCAGGATAACTTCCTGCAGGAAACCTGAGGAGACACACACTCCATATGATGCTGGTGTCATCGTCTGTCATGTGTCATTTTCCCCGGCCCAGGTGACCCTTAACCTCTCAGGCTCCTGCAGGGCTCGTACCCTACAGGCCCATTCAGTAACTCATCTGTCACTGTAGTTAATTGGACATTTCTGTCCTCTTTGACTGTATAACACATTTCAAACAGTCAAAGATGAGAGCTGTGTTTTCATAAAATATTCCAAAAGATAAAAACGATTTGTGTCGGAGCAGCTGCAAAGTGAAGAGCGTGTCGCCTGTTTTTCTAGAGTGTCTCTGGTGCAGCAGAGTACAGCTGCTGTCATCTCCTCCGGCTCTCTGCATTTTGCTGCATCATACCTCAGAAAGAAACAGAGCAACACCGAGTCCAATCTAACAAATCTGTCACTCGCTCTGTATCTGCATCTCTGACACTCATTCACTCAGCATTTCTGTCTCCAAACACTTTAATTAAACTGCTCTGGAACATAGTGTGTGCAGATGTCAGCTAGTTCTAAGGGATTTTGTCCTGATGTCAAATGACTCAAATGTAAAATAGTCCAACATGCAGCAGCAGAAGTGTGCAAAGCTTGAAAAGCTGAAAACTAAATTTGCTGTCAAATGGTTATCTGGTTTTCTACAGTACATCTCAACAGGAATATGAGTTTATTATGCTCCATGCTGCTGTATTCCATAGACATGTGTTCCCTCTGGTTGTTAAGGTGGCACTAAAACACACTGAGAGTCCAAAATATTTTGGATTCCTCCTCTGGAAATCCTGAATAGTCTCAACAAATTTCGTGAAAATCTGTATTATAGTTTCTTGTCATGAGCCAAAATGTTAATGTTGACAAAATAGTAATGATAAAGGAAAGTTCAGGCGAGTATGTTTAGCTGAAGAGGTGAATTCTATTTTTGATCTAGTCGTTTTTGAATTTTTAGCTCCTCCTGAGAGTTCACACTCAACTCAACAATCAACTTCCAGAACCTGTTCTCCGTTGAGAAACTAAAGATCTTTGACGTCTTGGTAAATGTGAATTAACATAATGTTCAGTACTGTAAAGTTGCTTAAGTTCTGGTTTCAACATTACGTCTTTTAACCATTTTTTCATAAATGTATCAAGTAACTGTGTCTAATTTCATTAATGCTACACCTTTAAATGATCCCAATCATTGATTGAACAACACAAGTGTCATACAATACATCACATATTGTATAATTTTGCAAAGAATTGTTTTTGTCAATCATGTCACAGATCTAGATCTTTTAAAGACTGATATGAAGATAATTCTGTTTGCAACTAGCATGATTTTTCCAGGTTCTTCTGCTCTAACCTGATTTCTTTGATTTTCACATCACAATGCACTGGAAATTAAAGAGAAGCTGTACAAGTAATAAAGCAGGTCTGTGAAGTCATTTCTTCCTCAAGGAAATTAGATGTAATATCTCATTGCAGCTGAATACACCTGGGGGTTTTCTCTGCATTATTGCCCTCGTCTCTGTGAACTTTTATTTAAAAGCTCTTTAAGTTCCCCTCTGTTTCTCCAGTGCTCTCAGTTTCATCTAATTAACATCTTTCTGCTAAAACACTGTCAAGGCACCATTTTCCATTGAACTATTTTGTTGTTCAGACTCATTTCTTGAGAGCGTGGTGTGTTTGAGGCAGTGAAGAGCTTCTCCGGGTGGAGCGCTTGCTTGAAGGGGTTTAGGAAAAAGGTTTGGGTTTCACAGTTAAGTTGCGTTCCACCATCCGGGCCAAAAAGCTTTGCTGCTTCTGAACAAACGGTGCCAACACCTGAAGCTGGTTTGCGTTAACGAGACAAATCCTTTGCTTCTCAATTACAGGAGGGACGGAACAAACTTTATGGCTTTGGCTGATCTCAAATGCCTTTTGTGATTCAAAACAACGATCAGGCTTTTAAAGTAATCTGAGAGGCTGATTTGACCTTTGTCTGAGCAGAATAAACTACCTGTGGGACGATCACATCTCTGGAGGCTTTGTCTGTTCAGTTTGTCAGCAACCATGTGGCATTTACTCTGGGGGTTATTGTGCAGACCACAAGTCTACAGCATTAAGGTTATAATTTGTGGTGTTATTTATAATATATGATACGGAAAGAGGGACGACAAAAATTAAAACATCTCTCAATATGTTGTAGTCCAGTTTAATGGCACCTTTAACCTTTAAGTAGAATCTATGGCAGAGCTGTTGTGTTGAATTGTGCAACAAAGCATATGTGCCATCTGTGGTTGTCAAACATGTCGTTATCTTCAAAAACTGTCATGAAATAAATGGATTAAGATTAAATAGGTGCCACTGTGTCATAGTATATCTGTAATGGGAGTCTGTCAGTATATTTCAAACCTAATATCCTAAAAGTTATGTTCATATTCAACTAATGATACATTTTCTAAGAAGCTAAATGTTGCCTAATTTAAAAGAAGAAGAAATGGTTATGAGGCAGATATGGCACATTCATTTTCCATTCTATCATGTGAGAGCAGCTGTCCTGACTGGAATAGGGTTGGAGGATGAAAATGAAGCCGAGCTGTGGAGTTGTCGAAAGGATGAGACTGATGAACGACTCATATCTTCTTTCTTTCCCTTTTCTGTCTCCGTTCCTGACTCTCATGCTTCGTGTCCATCTCTCACCCTCTCTGTCACTTCTCTCCTTACTGTGTCCTCATCCTGACAGGGTTCAAACAGGATGCAGAAATGTTTTTTTTTCTTTGTGTTGGTCCTTGTGACTCACCAGGATACAAATGATTCTGACAGACTGATTTCTGCCTGTTGTTGTGGAAGATCAGGTGGTGGGCAGAGCGGAGGTGGAGGATACACTGAAAACACTGCTGAAATGACTTCTCATAATGCCCGGCTCATAATGGTGCCAGGTCATTTAAAAGAACTCACACATTTTGCCTTGAATAAGCTCTTTTCACATATTCATTTTCAGTGCTTCAAATGCATTCGAATCACAAGCATTCATCTGATGAATGTGAAATGTCTTATTCTGATGAGGATGTGCAGTACAAGATTCAAGATTCTTTGTTTGTCACGTACATAGTTATACAAGTACAACATTCAGTGAAATGTACCCTGATCACTCACTGAGAGTGTGCAAAATAAAATAAATAAAATAAGTATTATATCAAGAGAACTAAATCTAAGAATAAAACAAAAAGAAAAAATATATACCTGACCACTTATCATCAGCACAATTAACTTCGAAACGGGCGTAGAACTCGTTACGTTTGTTAGCAAGGGCAGAGTTGAAACTTACAGCTGGCGTGGGTTTGCTTTTAAAGTCTGTGATTGTGCGTAGTTCGTGCCACATTCAGGAAGGCATGCACCAATTTATACAAAACCATCAGGTGTTTCTTGTCCAGGTGTTACTTGTCCTTGTAGAAATGACTGTCGCTGTAATTCAACATCTAAACTAACACATACAGAAGTAAATGTAATCATAATGCCGATTTGCAGGTCAGAAGATGTCTGAATAAAAATGGCTAAAATTTTCATTTAAAGGGTTAAAGGGATATAATTACTGCATGCACTTACTGTATATTCGATATTACTTAAAGTATACTGGTCAAAAAAATTAAAGGAACACTTTTTAATCAGAGTATAGCATCAAGTCAATGAAACGTCTGGGATATTGATTGGTCAGTTAAGTAGTAGAGGGAGTTGTTAGTCAGTTTCAGGTGCCTTGGTGTTACTGAAATTACTAACAGGTGCACTAGAGGGGCAACAATGAGACAACCCCAAAACAGGAAGGGTTTAACAGGTGGAGACCACTGACATTTTTCCCTCCTCGTCTTTTCTGAACTGTTTTTAACTAACTTTTTACTGCATTTTGCTACGGTCAGTGTCACTACTGGTAGCGTGAGGCGATATCTGGACCTTACAGAGGTTTCCCAGGTAGTCCAACTCCTCCAGGATGGCACATCAATGTGTGCCATTGCCAGAAGGTGCCAGAGCCCTACAAACTGACCTCCAGCAGGCCACTGGTGTGAATGTCTCTGACCAAACAATTAGAAACAGACTTCATGAGGGTGGTCTAAGGGCCCCAAGGTTCCCTAGTGGGCCCTATGCTCACTGCCTGGCACCATGGAGCTTGACTGGCATTTGCCAGAGAACACCAGAATTGGCAGGTCCACCACTGGCACCCTGTAGTTTTCACAGATGAGAGCAGGTTCACCCTGAGCACATTTGACAGACGTGAAAGGGTCTGGAGAAGCCATGGAGAACGATATGCTGCCTGTGACATCATTCAGCAAGACTAGTTTGGTGGTGGGTCAGCGGTGGTCTGGCGAGGCATATCCATGGAGGGACGCACAGACCTCTACAGGCTAGACAATGCCACCTTGACTGCTATTAGGTATCAGGATGAAATCCCTGGACCTATTGTCAGACCCTACGCTGGTGAAGTGGGTCCTGGGTTCCTCCTGGTGCACGACAATGCCTCATATGGTGAGAGTATGAGACAGTTCCTGGAGGATGAAGGAATTGATACCACTGACTGGCCTCCACGCTCGCCTGACCTAAAACCAATAGAACATCTCTGGGACATCATGTTTAGGTCCATCCGTCATCTCATAAGGAGCATGCCCCGACGTTGTCAGGCATGCATACAAGCACTTGGGGGCCATACAAACTACTGAGTACCATTTTGAGTTGCTTCTTCTTCACTTTGATTTTCATGGTGTCTTTGAATTCTGCCCGCTGTAGGTTGACGATTTCATTTCCATCAAACAATGTGGCATCCTTTCATTCCTAACACATTACCCAGTCTATATCAGTATACATATCTAACATGATTTTTCCCCATTGAGATCTGATGTGTTGTCGAAGTGTTCCTTTAATTTTATTGAGAAGTGTATGAAGCAGGACTGACGACTGACAACGGTCTAACAACCGATCTGTGGTCTGGATGCACAGCAGGCTTTTTCTGCTGTGCATCATCAGTAAAATTTGTGCAGTAATCACTGGTGGAATACTCGCAGTGGTGATTTTTCAGTGCACTTTGAATTATTTGTTTTTATATTTCAAAGTCTTGTAACATAATGTTTACACAATCAGTGTCCATAACTCCCAGATGGAAAATAATCCCGACAGCCTGTGCACACTAAAAAATCTGTATCTTATTATTACAATTCAATTCATTATCAATTCAAACTGGATTGATTATGTCTATGTTTTAAGCACATAAGGCTGATTTTTAATACTAGGATCTCATTTAACTGTCCACTTAAAATAGAGCTGACTTTTGTTATAGAAGTGTTGTATACTTTTCTGGTCATTAAGCAGTAAGATTCCATAATGGCTGGAAATAATTATTATATTTGCTATTCCTCTTTTTCTGCTTTATCCATCCACCACTACTATATCATGAAACAGATCCCAGATAACATTTTAGCTCAGAATTCTGCCATTTTTGCCACTATTAAAAAGAGTTTGTGATAAATGATCTGAAATCAGACTTCATAAGTCTCTCGTTTCATACTGACTTTGTTTAACCTGCTCCAACTCTGCCTCTCTCTAGTCCTAGAAAGGGCGGATATTCTTGGAAAGCGTGGATAGTTTATCCAGTCAGCCATGAAAAACCTCCTGCCCACTGTCTTACTTAGGCTATAACATTTATTAATTCAGAACATCTCCGTTTCTTGGATGCTCATCAGGTTTCTGGGAAATGTCTTTGAAGGCTATTTAATTGTTTAATCATGGTTTTTATTTATATGTATGTGATAATTAGTGTCTTTCAAGCTTGAAAGATTTGATGGATATTTATCCTGAGGTCTCAACTCTGGTCTTAGGTTTTTCAGTGACTTGACATCCTGTGGCACTGAAACATGAAGATAGATGTGTTCAGTCAATGTGCACAGATTTACAGTGTCTGCAATGTTCCACTGTGTGTAAATGTTTAAGACACTAGTGTTTGCAAGTGTTAATATGTCAAGCTTTTTGTCAAGCTACAGTGGCTCTAAGATTCCAGCAGTTTATACTAACAACAACACACCATGTTGAGAAACCTCTTCCTCCTTTCAACGTGTTTGAAGTCAGACTTCCTTCTTCTACAGAATCTGAGTCTTGAAAGATTCTTGGAACAGAAAGAATCTTCCTAAAAAAACTATTCAACGCTGAATAGAGAAGTCATTCCTGTGCTAGTTTTCACACATGCACTCACACACCAAATTGTACTAATTCTGAGACCATCCTGTTTATTTACTTTCATTCTTATCCAAACCAAGTCATAGTGAAATTTGTGCCTGCTTAACCTCAACCCTGATCTTTACTTTAGTCTAACTTTAAACCTTGACTTAAAAGAAGGTGTTACGGCCCCAGGCCTTAATGTATTCTTCTAGTGTGCTTTCCAGTGTTTCTCTGTCCTCAGTCTGTTATGCAAAGTTGGCTGTGCCAGTGCCTGCTCCTGGTTGGTGGATCGTCTCAGCTCCTGTCATGGTCCACTCCCCCTTCAGACTCCACCTCCACCTCCCACCTCTGCTTTCTAGTTGGTCCGGCTGAAAACCGGTCCTCCAATGGAGATCCAGGACTCCTCATTGGCACCTGTTGAAAAACCCTGCTTACCTGCATTTCCACAGCACGCCTCTGCACCAGACTGTCTCTTGGTTTGGATGCTAGCTAGCCCTCTAGGCCCTTGTACTTGTGGTGAATTGTAAACTTTGATATTTGGAGCCTCCGATAGGCTTAGACATACATACACACACTCATGCATCCATACACTTTGTCTTTATACATACTCATCCCTGTTGCTTTGACACGGAGGACATTTTGTTTGTATTGTATTGTACACTAGGCCCTATGGGATGCTTTTTGTTTGTATTTTGTTTTGGTAGAACAGAGTAGATAGTGCTGGATTATGTTTTCATTTCTTTTCTTTAGCTTACAAACGGTTTTGGATGCTAGATAGCCTTGTTTTGTTATATTCGGTTATTCTTTTAATAGCATCCCCTTCCTGAGTTCCTCCTTATACAACAGTGTAGTTGTTTTGTTCCCTTTAAAACCTTTTTCTTTATTGTAACTTAATAAATTGCAGCTTTAAGCTGTTTACAACCTTTACTATCTTGGTTGTTATTTTATGTTACACCTTTCAAACGAGCCAAGGTTGTAACAAAGGTGTTAACCATAAAACAAACATTTAGCTTGTGACGATGAGGTTTTAAGTCTCTGTTCGGGGAGATGAGTCCCCACAGTGTGAATGAATGCAGAACACACACACACACACACAAATAAATGCTTTCCTGTAACGATGCAACTACACATTAGCATGCAAGCATGCAAACATACAGGAAGTGAGTGTGGCAGCCTTACATTCTCTCCATGTAGCCTCCATCGGGTCATGTAGATGAACTCCAGAGTGTGATCTCTGCCCATGATCTCCCCATTGCACAGCACATCCAGCTGGACACAGAAGTGGAAATACCACCAGAAAATAAATGCAAATATTAAAAAAAGTTTTACAAAATAACAAAACATAGAGAAACAGGTTAATTTAACACGGCGGTCAAAAAGATAATGTGGTGCACAAAGCTGTCAAACCATGAGAAGAAACAGAAAATCATAAAGGAAATGAAAATAAAAAGGATGGTAGTTTATGCATAAAATGAAAGCAGAGGGGAAGTTCAGTGTGGTAATGAGTGGGAGGCTGCACTGAATGTGTGAGTGTGTTACAACTAGTTTTAGCTCTGTCTACAAATGTGCAAATGTGCAAGCCATCAGTTTTTTTAAATTCTCTGCTAAAGCCGACGATGATAATGATAATCACAATGGAATATTAATGAGCATCTGGCATCGCAAATACCAACTAGTTTGAGAGTCAAAGTTGACTTCTTGGCTGTTTAATCAAAAATATTTTTTTTTCTTAAAAATGGAGGACTGAATCTGAGCCTTACCTCATAAGAGCTTGGCAGCTTTAGTTTCAGACTGAGAAACTTCTTAATTGTTCCCACAGTCACCCTACTGGAACAGCGGATGAACCTCTTCATCAAATCCTAATTGGACCAGAGACAAATTCTGTTAAACTCTGATTTAATAAGAGCAGGAGCTAAAAAAATGAACGGAAATGCGTTCATGTTTACGAGGGGTCAGATGCTGATTGTCCAAGAAGCTTGGAAACATTTACCAACAAAGAGTCCAAAACATTTCCCATTTAAAGTAATGTTAGGTAGAAAACTATAAGTCTACTTTCTTTTCTCTTATGCTTATCAATTCCAACACACACCGTGACAGAGCTCTCCCCAGACTGTCCTGTGTTGCGTAGGCAGTCCAGACAGATGGCTATCTGAGGATCACTCCTGTGGTAGTCGTCATCGCCGCCACCATCGCCATCATCACCACCAACACCACCAACATCACCTCCAGCATCAGGCAGTGTGAACCTCTGACACCTCATGTTTTCTGCTGTGGTTAGAAACATTCCCACACACAAAGCTGCAGAGTGATGCTGATGCTTTGATGACAAATAAGCAACAAAGAGCAAGATATCAAACAAAACTCCATTTAATTCTTTTCTAAAAGTAGAAAACAGTTCATCAGCTTAAGAGACTTTTTAATAAGATATCAAAATGTTAGAATGATGTAATGAAAAGATGACAAATACTGAATTATTGCTCCCCACAGTACAGACTCTGTGGTACCACATGTGAGGTGTAATTCTCTAAAAATCTGAGCTGCCCCAGATTCACATCAACAAGCCAGAAATCTGATGATTAAGATCATGCTGATGAATAAAATGTTGATCAAAAACTCCCCTAATCTATTGATTTTACTATTCCTGCCTCTAATAACGAGAAACAAAGAAAGTGTGAATCAGAAGCAAATAAAGACATCACAGCAGTAGTGCCACCAGACGACCTCCCTCCTCCCACAGACGGAGGTTCATAAAAGAGATTTTAAAATGGAAACGACAGCTTACTTTGGCCGTTTTCTTTGGGCTGGTTCTTCCTCCAGAATTCGAGTTCTTGCTGTTCCTCTTCTAGACCCCATGAAAAGATAAAAAGACAGTGTTAACACACACACAAGAATTAATCCCTACAAAGAAAGAAGAGACATTCTGACATTGCTCTAGATGCTTCGGCGACTTTTTCATTTTTGTGTTCAAAGAACTTTGTGCAACTGAGCTTCTTGGGAACATGATAGAGCAATTTGAGAAGGTTTATGCTAAATTGAAGCATACGCACTCTTTTAACAAGTTGTTTCCAAACTGATGTTTGTAACAATTCTTCCGAACAATCAGAAGAAAAGATTTGTTAATGCTGAAGGAAGAAAGCTGGATAAGCTTTTACATGTAAAAAATGCACTGAACTGATGTGACATGTGTCTGAGAAAGCACAATTTTTTTTGAAACCCATAAAACTGAATTCATATGAGACAGATTTTTACACAATTTGGCCAAGCAGTACAAGCACCACAAAAATATATGATGTTTGTTCCATCTCTCAGCTGCCAGAGCGCTCTGTCAGTGGACGTGAAGTTATGGAGCCATAAAATTATAGTGCCATCACAGCTTTACTTGGACATGTTGACTTGGCTCCATGTTGGCCCTGCTGCACACAGAAGGTCGTACTTCTTCATCTCATCTTAAACTGCTGAGATTTAACCTCCTTAAAAATGACGTCAAATAAATGACAACTAAATATTAAGTGATGTCAGTGAGAAGCACTTAACATGTGTTAAACAGAGCAGAATTGTTACGTTTCAAATAACTAAGTTTAGTAGTCAGTTTTAATAGAAATAAGCATTTCTTATAGAACTGGGAGAACCTAGAAGAAAGAGGAATAAGTACTAATTTGTATTTATTGAGAAAACTGTGCTCCTGTAGTTTGCTGGTTTATGAATTAGCACCTAGTCAATGGAAAACTGTTCATGAGCTTCCAGGGGTTTATAAGAAGAATAAGAATAATATAATATATATATGTATAAAAAAAAAGAAACACAAAAAATATTGCACAGAAACATATTGTCCTCCTCTGTGCAATATTTTTCCTGTGTTTCTTTTTTTAAAAATATATATATTATATTATTCTTTGTGTACTAGTTGTAAATATTTACTTTTTACCCTTTTTACCTTACTTGTAGCTTAACTCGCTGCTGCTCTTACCCTTGTACTGTCGTAACAATACAAATTTCTCACTTGTGGGACTAATAAAGGTTTATCTTATCTTATCTTATCTTATCTTAACTTTTAAACTCACAAAGTGTTTGCACTCACTCCAGAACTGAGATGTTTTACAATATCTGTGTAGGGGACATAAAAATACTGTAGCTCAATATTGTGATTAAATTACCCTTGGTAAGGTCCCTTTTCTTTTTCTTCCCCTTCTCCGTTAGTTTTGAAAGATTTAAACAGTCTTTCAGCCAAACAAAATAAAAAATACGCAGGTAAACCCATCCTCAAACCACACAGTGTGATGTAACTTCACATTCCCAGTAGTTGATTGGACTGAGGTAAAGATTAAATAAGCTCTGGATAGATTATATAGAAAACAGACACTTCATATATATAAGACCATTTGTGGTTTCGCATTCTCCCACTCTTTAAACTGCATAAAATCCAAGGTGATGTAACAGCATTGCTGGTAGTGTGCATGCTAAAGAAAGCCATGTGTGCATTGTGATAAATTCTTTGAGTGTCGTGTGATAAATTACTGTGTGTCGATGGAATGCTGTAGTTTACTCATTTTCCCTACCTCCCATGAATAGTCTCATAATTTAATACAGACTGCAAACTGAGGAGACAGATTGATGAAACCATCTGGAAAACTCACTTTCTCTGAGTCCAGGCACGAGCTTGAAAATGATCTCCTCCAGAGTGTTGTCCAACCTGAGAATAAGGAGAGAGGAAAAGTGTGAGATGGAGAGAAAGAGGTGAAGTGAGAGTTGCATAGACACAAGAGAAGGAATTAACAGAAGTATGTAAGAGAAGCTGAGAAGGGGAGCAGCAGACAAGAGAAAAAAACAAGAATAGTGGGAAACAGGCCAAACAAGAAGTTGAACGAGTAGTGAGGATTAAAACACTTAATCACTTAAAACTTGGTGACAGAGTTTTGTTTAAGATGAAGAGAAAGAGAAAGACAGAAGAATCTGGGTTAAATGAAGGGGAGGCAGGCAAAGAAAAAGTTCATCTTACCGGAGCATCTCCAGCGGATTGGTCTCATGGACTTGGATGCCACATTGCGGACAGTCATTACTCTCCTCGAAGTGCTGCACAATACAGCTCTTACAGACTGCAGAAGAAACATCAACATATTTTATTGGGCATGAGTTAGTTTCTCCAATGGCATATCTTTGTCAGGACAGTGTGATGTCATCTTGTTTGAGTCCTCCGAGATTGGAGGATGATGTGTCCGTGCAATGCGGGTCACTTCAAATCTGAGCAAACCAGAGGACATCAAACTATCTTGATGAACTACTCTTTGAAGTGACTGTAACAAAGAACTGTGTGTCTGTTGTTTCACTCACAGGTGTGCAGGCACTCGGTGACCGTGGTCGGTTTAATCAGGTAACCTCGACACAGGGAACACGTGATGTAGTTGTTAAAGTCTCTCACCAAGTGCTTCCTTCCCGTAGCAGCCATGTTTGAAGTCTTTTAGCGATGCTGCAGCAAGTTACTGACCAGGAGTCCCTGTAATTGGCAATTTGGCTGAAAGGAAACGTCACCTTCTACCTTTTGGAAGAGTCAGACCTCCATTCACAACAACGAGGGAGGGAAACGTTCAGTTACAGGCTCACATTTCCAGCTAAGAGAAGTTTTGTTTGGCTGAAAGGGCTGAAAATGTTGAACACTGGCTAATGTTAGTCCAGGACAATGCATAGAAGCTTTTGCTAGTTAAAGTTGACCACAGAGTTAATGGATCCTACTGTGTAAAATCCTGCTCCATCCTACTGAAAGATGTTTGTCCCATTAAATTAAAGAGACACCAGGCTTTTCCAAGTCTGTGCAGTCCTGCTTCAATCAAACACGTTGCCTAAATCCCCAGAATTTCCAGAGAGCAAGACGTCTCACTTCCTGTTCAGTCTCAGACATTTTTTAATCCGTGAAGGGTCAAAGTTCAGCTGAAGACAGCAGGGCCGGAGACTTCTGCGTGGTCACTCTGATCCCAGTCGGTCCTTTCATCATTACAGTCCTCGTTCTTGAAGTGGCCCACAGTGGCAGGGGACTATCTGATGACCTTTAACTCACAGCGAAGTTACCTGAGAGAATAAAACACAAAGGTCAGGCTGGAACATGATTGTGCTATTTGCAGAGACGTGACCTTAAAAATTAGAAGAAAACCTCTCTGAATGACTTTGCTCTCATTCAGCATTGAATAGATTTGTGAAGAAAACCCCCAAACCAATCAGCAAACAAGTTCAGAAAGTTGTGTCACTCACAAAACATCAAGAACCAGAACGGCTCAGTGCCAGGATCTCAAGCTGTGAGCAGCTACTTTAAAGGTCAATGCTAAAACCTGGATGAAATCCAGACAGTTATTAATGTCAGTTGAGTCGTGGCAACTGGACTTTTTTCTTGTTAGGTCAAAACGTTTCACTACTCCTCCAAGTTGCTTCTTCAGTGTGAGGGAAGGAGCTACTTGGATGAGTAATGAAACGTTTCGACCTAACAAGAAAGAAGTCCAGTTGCCAGGACTCAACTTCACCTGAAGATAACTTCACCTGGATGACTGAGTATCTTCACGGACACATTGTCCTCAACTGTTAAACCCCAGCAAGTGACTACAAACATAACCACATGCTACAGCAGGATTCTGGCTTTTTTACACAATAACAGGTAGATTTTCCAGATTTAAACTGTTGAAATTTAAGGTTAACTTTTTTTTGGATGTAATTCCTTCCTTTCTTTCTTTATAGCCGTGCTTGCCCTCACCTTCCTGATTTGTTGTGTAACATTTGTGGTGCTCAGTAACAAGTGTTACTAGGTGACCATTAAAGGTTAGTCACTAGTGACTCCAACCTGTGTATAACAAAACACACTGTCACTGCCTCCAAAAACAGCCATAATGATCTGTCACCTGCAGTATCTGGTACGAGTTTGGTTGTGTTTAAGATGCTAAAACTACTTTAAGGTTGCAGAAAGATTCCGACACTGAACTGATAACAGGAGATTTGATGCACTGTCACCTCCCCACCTTCACTTCCTCTCTCCTAAATTACTTTTGTAGCACTGACGTGACATTGTGTTCATATGTGACTAAACAAAGGACAAAATAGTTGCTTTTCTGGTCAGTACAGTTTCTTATTGTTCCCAGTAAGCAGATGCAGATAACGACACAAGACTTTGCAGACTTTAACTGTTATAATTTAAAATGAATGGGAGATTTCTTTATTTGCATTCATTTTAGGTTTGCTCTTTCTTTTCTATTCATCCTATTTTGTTGTTTTTGTTATCACAGTCACTAATTACAGGGACACGAACGTTAATCCAGCTGCACTGTTGCAGTTCTGACCTACATGCATGTGTCTCTGGATTACCATTACTATGAATAGCTAAACTCACCCACTTGCCCCCATTCCCTCCCCACTTTAGTGGATCTGAATGAATTTTGGTTTCTCTTCTGCAAATACAGATTCATGTCTGAATATTAAGCTTCATAGAGGTAGTTTCAAACCTCGCTCAGAAGTTTCATATTTGCTGTGCAAAGCCTTTTGTGAACCATTTATTTAATGGGATGATGTCAGTTCTGCTGTTACAGTAAATGAAGTGAGTGAGGCCGGTAAATGTGATGAGGGATTAGTCACTCTTCTCATTCCGTCTGTAAACACACAGCGGTCTGTCCATTAATTGATAACAGGATACTGTTAAATACTAATCATCATGCAAATTACTACAATAATAGCTACTGAATAAACTGTTGGTTTGGCTGCCAGCTTGTTTTTTCTCACTCCATCCAACATCTCAGATGAGCTGGACACTTCTTAGTCAGACGTTTGCTATAAATCTAAATGAGATACAACTAATGTGGCTGAGTTTACCTGCTGAAACTTCCTTATATAGAACCATAATGTACAGATCAAACTGAAGTAAACAGTACGGTGCAGCAGGGAAGGCTTTGTGTGAATTCACTGGGACTCACAGACAGCAGATTAAAATGACATATTCAGTGTTACGGTTACTATAAGTTAGAAAAACCAGGAATTTAACATAATCATAATCATCTGCCAGAATGTATTACACGCTTTTCTATGACAGATTTCTTTAACTACTTCATCATGAAGAGAAATCACACAACAAAGATAATAAGTAGACAGCGAAGAAAAGATTTGTTCCAGTTATGTAACACAAAATGTTTCACTGTAAAAAAGCATCAGTTTGCATAATGACTTACTGAAGAATATGAATACTGCTATTATATTGTAATATGCACAGTTAAATGTCTTCAGTGTCCATTTTACAGAAATATTATAAGTCGACTTACATAAAGAATAATTTTTGCCTCGATATGATTGTTTTAATGGAATTGGTATTTAAATTGAAATACTGTGCACAAAACTTTAAACCTTTACATCTTCAACAACATTAATATCAGTAACTGTTTCACGTTTACTGATTTACAAATCTCTGCATGGACTGAGCCAGGATCTAAACACACAGGCTGTAAGAGCAACGTCTTTCAGTGTGAGGAAATATTGTTAAAACTTCACGGATACATGACAACGGTCCTACAGAGTAAATCTGTCCAGACGTATGACAGACTAACAACAGACAGACAGACAGACAGGACTATAACTGTGTTTCCAGAGGTCGCAGGTTGTGTTGCAGCTGGAAGTGCTGTGATGAGGCTGCTGCAGCACAAGGTGGATGATTCTCGGTCACAGTTTTGACTTTCTTAGTCAACACAGTGTGTTCATTTTCCTGCAGTGGACTAAGCCATCATTATTAGATACTAAGTCCTGATGTGTTTTGGAGGAAAGTGTGGAAGTAGTTTGTGTTCGTCTTCGCTGTAAACTGCTGTTAATGTATCCACCTGCTGTTTGCTAATAATCCAACAGCAGGATTATTATAAGAACAGGTTGTTACACTGTCTGAACGCTGAACTTTATTCCCGTGTCGTTTGGAAATGACGTCACACACGCTGGCTGTCGACATGCTGTGCGTGTGAACAGTGCTGGACACATGCAGAGCTGGACTGAGGCAGCTTACTCACTGCAGAAACAAACTAGAGACAGAGGAGACAGTGTGCGCTTCACTCCTCACACTCCTGCTTCGTTCAGCCGGACTCGCTTTTTTCCAGAAAAATCTCAAGTGCGCAGCTCAGAAATTCCCCCGTGCCCGTCAATGAGACACACTGGTGCACACACACGCACACAGGCGCGTTATTTAGTCACACGGAACGGATCTGGTTATCTCATCGTTAAGGCGCGTCACGGTCTACGTCACCTGTGTCAAAACAACATCAATGGACGACGCACACATCTAATGCACGTCCAAACGCTGTGCAGGCTACACGTCTATCTACACACAGACACACGCACGCAGCACGTATCGACAGTAAAAGTTGCAGAGCTTCGTGTCACGGCCTTTTAACCGCGCGACGCACGCCGAGTATTTGCATTTTGCGTGAACATACCGTAATCCCGCATGTATGTCAGCGTGCACTGCGACGCACTTTGCGTTTCTGGAGAGAGAGAGAGTACGAGAGAGATGGGGGAGTGAGGGAGGGGGCAGAGAGAGAGAGAGAGAGAGAGGAGGTCCAGCCAGCAGCGTCAAAGTTTGGCTGTAACGTGACGCGTCCGACGTCGCCTGATGAAGTCGCCGTCCGAGCAGAAATAATCCGAAATAATAACACATTCCTCACCTCTGCCCCCCCCCCCTCACGGAGTTACAGATTCCGCGGTCGGGCAGGAATGTCCACCATGACGCTGCCAGATCCTCCCGTTCAGTCAGGTCCGTGTACTGGGCGAGGAGAGAACACGGAACTGGTCGGCTCAGATATGCCCCAGTCCGCCCAGCAGCAAGACGAGCAGGCAGGCAGGGAGGCAGCAGAGAGCAGCGGTGGGCGGGGAGCCACCAGGCAGGCAGGACTCGGAAACTGAAAGCGGTTGTGTAACTGAGTGACTATTGGCCTACAACCCACACACACACACACACAACAGAGAGAGAGAGAGAGCTGCGTGTCTGCTGTGTGTAGTGATGAACAGGGAGGGAGCACAGGCTGCTGAGTTTATCCAGCTGCTCATGAATGACTCAGTGCGGGATTTACGTTACGCCTTCATTAAAAAACAAATCAATCAACAGTTTATTTAGACTGAAGCAGCTTTTTATCTCAGTGTCATTAACTGCATCATTAATGAATCTGCTCATGTTTAAGAGAGAAAAAAGTTTCTCATCTGTAATAACGAGTCAGACAAATAATGATCTCATTTGACTAGTTTTATGATTTTAAGTCTAATTTCTGATGTGTTAATCAGGTTTCAGCATGATAGACATCTAAAATATTGAAATATTCCATCTCCTTGTTTATTTAACAGATATATTGTTAGTCATTTGAAAGGTGCTGCATGTGTGGAGACGTAATGACACGTTTTATTCATTTCAGTCATAATTGTGCAAAGGATTAAAATATAATTTCATTTAAAAACCTCACTAATTAAGATTGGTACAATATTTTACAAGCAAAAATGATGACGACTGAAAGTTGTTTCCATTGCTTTTAAAAAACAGATTACCTGCTAATTACTTTAGTAACCATGACGGCTTGACATCTTGAAATCTGCTACTGCGTGAGATCCGTTGTTGTTTGTTCATTTACCATCTTCTGTATCTTTAACGTAATCGGCTGTTTGCCAGTTATTTATTCACAGTCCTACTGGGCTTAAAAACTTTTGTAGTTCTCAGGATTACTGTCGCTGCTCGTTTTGTTTGGTGTTAGCTTAGCCTTTCCTGTTTAGTTCCCAGCCACCACAGCTTAGCATCGCCAGCTATTGTTTACTGTTTACCTGGGGCCAGAACATCCGACGTTGAGGCTAATTTAAGGGTACTGGCATCACGTAGGGTTAAACAGGGGACTCAGGCACACACCAACACTAGTTATAAGA
>JAUMHL010000008.1:8549165-8587330 GCA_032362345.1 Sandelia bainsii | reverse complement strand
AATCTGCTTTTCTTTCACAAACATGGTCATTTCTATGTGTGTCCAAACTTTTGACTGGTAGTGTACATACATACATGTACATGTTGTTGCAACAAGAAATGCATTTAATTACACTATTTAATTACTTAAATCTAGTCATCCAGTCATCGAGCCCACCATTATGTGCCAAGCCCCTTTAAATTTAATCTTATTTTGCCAAATGTCCATCTCTGCAAATGAAGCAAGAGGCAGCTGAGTCAGAAAATAACAAACTGGGATCATTTTCAGGGTGTGATGGGCACCAGTGCCTTGGAGTTCCCTCAGCACTGCAGATCTGACCACAGATATGCTCCTGGGCAGCAGAGCAGCAAAGGCTGCAGGGTGACTCTGATTAAATGGTTTTGGCCTGGGCAATAAATGTTGCCAGATTGTTTAATGCTTCTAAAATGTTATGTTTGAAGATTTCAGTGTGGAACTGCTGTAACCTGGGCACTCTGTTCTCTTCTGCGTCCTCACTGCAGAGATGTGTGATGTGACAAACATTTTTCTCTGGTGTTGCATTGCTTTAAAATTCTGATCATTATTAGTTCTCCCCTCCCTCCTGTCTTTAACCTTGAACCTGAGGATCAGCTCTGATCCTTCTGAAGCTGCTGTTTGGTTCTTGGCAAGCCTTTTCTCACCACATGGCCTCTAACGCCCTGTCACCGCACCCGCTCCACCTGTTCGTGGTGAGCAGTTGGCATTCTTGTGGACGCATATTTGTGAAAACACACCCCTTCACAGACACACATACGAGACATGCAACACATGCCACAGGATTCGGTGCCTGTTAACAATATGTGGAGCAGCAACTTATGTAAGTGTTTGTTACAATATCCACTTTTATTTAAGAGTTGGGACAGAGGCAAAATAAGACTAAAAAATGGAGAGACAGTGGAAACAGGTTCTGTGGTCAGACGAGTTAAGTTCCAGTTTGGTTTTCAGAAAAAAACATCAGGCTCTTAATGCCAAAGATGAAACAGACCATCCAGACTGGTATCAGCAAAAGTCGGTATCTGTGATGGTATGGGTGACTTGTGTATGTTTGAAGACACCATTGACACAGGGGTGTATATTAGTGGCAAATATTTGCCCACACTCTGTGGTCTCCATGCACCTGCAGTGACATTTAAAGGAAAGGTGACGTAACAGAGTGGGAAACTCTGTCTGTCTCTGTCCCAGCTTTTAAGTGTGATGCAGCACCAAACTCTAAATTTGCTAGTTGTTCAATGAAAACACTGAAAGTTTTTCTACTTCTGTCAGATAAATAAAGTTTCAAGTTAAATAACAAATCACAGATTTTAGTTTTGATAGTATTTTAGAAAAAGTACCACCTTTTTTCGAGAGGTTTGATAAATTTGCAAAGCAGAGGTTCATAATATAATCACCACAGGCCCAAACACTGATTATCCACTTTATTAACACTTACACCACCTGGTGATTTTAATGTTGTGGTGGACCGAGGTCAGCGCCCACACAGCCTTGTACACAGAGAACTGTGTTCTGACACCTGTCAATCATGGCCAGTATTAAAATTTCCCCATGCTGACAAATGTCTATCACAACATTAAAACCACCAGGTGTTTTATGGCTGACGGCCACTACTGATTGTCACTTTAATAATTTGATCTCTCCACACTGAAACAGTCTCATGTGACTACACAGTAAGAGTTCAGAACAAAACTTCACGGACCTCATTCTGTGAAAAAATACATTCAAAAGATTAATTTTACTTATTACAAAGGTCTGATATACATATGACCTATTTACTGTATATATATTATATTAACATTCATATATCACATTTTATACATAGTAATTTCTAATGCATGTAATTTATTACAGGAACCCACATATTCATTTACATGTGATTTTAATATCTTACCTTTTAAGAATTAGAAAATACATTAATTTATACAATGTACATGTAGCCCACACTGAAAGTTGTAGAAAGGAATGTTCCATTTGTATGATATGAAAAGAAGCGAGCCTCAGCTTTATCATTTCTTTTATAACACATGTAAAACTGATCAAAGGCAGCTTGCAATCCACTGACTGGCTGAAATAACCTGCAGAGATAAATTATATCCCCTTTATTGGGTTATTTAAACCTTCATATGTCATGTGTTTGATGTTTGTCTTGTCAAAACTGTAATGCTGGCGTCTTGGCCAGGTCACCCTGGGAAAAAAGGTCATTAAGATGTTTAAAAATGATATTTATGTACATACTGAAGGTTGACACAAGGAGATATATGTAGTGGAAAATTCACTGTGAAGTCACAGTGTAAACTCACTCTATGACTTAAAGACTTAGAAGACTTTTAAAAGTTTTAAAGGATGTGGAAAAGGAGGCATAATGTAGAAAAAGAAAGAAAAGTTCAAACCAAAGTACCTTTTACAAAGACCAGAATGAATTAAACAACCAATAAGAAAAAAGAACAACCTTCTCAGAAAGGTTCTCTCTATTCTCAGTACACACACACACACACACACACGCACACACAGAATACATGTCACAGGATTTCTTGCTCTTCACATGTCTCTCTAATATGAAACAACACAGTTTCAGAACACCTTTAAAAATGAGCGACTCACAATCGAACACTAACCAACTTTACTCTTGTCTGGAGCTCAGACCCTGAATTTGTTGTTGTGAGCCTGAATGAGAGCAGGAACAAAGAGTAACTGTCTGGGCGCCACTGAGATTTGGTTGTGAGGAGCCTGCAGTCTTTGACATGACAAGAAGAGGGAAAATGAATAAAGTAGATGGTTCAATGAGAAGGAAAACATTAGAAAAAGAACATCAAGGTTTTTATTTCATCTCTCACCACGGGTTTCGTTTTTTTTCCATAACAGACAAATGACAGAAGTAAGAATTATGGCCACACTTTAGATTTTTTTATAAGCTTTGCCAGCAAACATGAGACTAGTGCAAGCTGCATGAGTGTAATTCATAGGAAACATGTTTGAAAATTGAAATTTAAATGAAGTTTCTTATTCAGTTGATTTTGTGTGACCAACAGTTCCTGAACTATCCTGTCTCCTCCTCTGGAGCTGGACTTGAACTGCTCAGTGCTCAGTGTTGTAGAGTGGAATCTTGAGGCCTGAAGGGGATTAGAGGATGATTACAGATTATTTATCATTAGAGGTGTCGGATAGAATTAACTTGTTGTGTAGCACTACTGTATGTGTGTGTGTGTGTGTGTGTGAGTGTGCGAATATGGGTTTGTGTGATTACAGCAGGTGTTGCTTCACTGCACTTGACCTTTGCCCTCACTTTTATGAGGAAGCTACACTTGTGAAACCACACACACACACACACACACAATGACCTTGAACAGTGAATCTCACTGATAAGCAACTTTTAAGCTTGTTCTTACGTGTTTACATGTGCATCTGTGAGCTTGCACCTGCATGTGCCTGTGTACGTGACACTTAAAGCCCCTCATCACTACCATCAAGATTTCTGCATGTATTAATACACACTGAGATGATTCACACCTAAAGCTGTATTAGTGCTCAAACAGGAAGTGTTTAAAAAAAAAAAAAAAATCTAATGAAAAGTCTGGGAGTATGAAACTGAGGAGCTTGTTGGCAGTTTATGAGTGTGACACCCAGTGAAACATTCAAATGAGGAAAACAGAGAGGAGCTTTGAACGCTCTGTCCTCAAAGATGTTTAAAGGCCTTTAAAAGAGACAGAAATAGCTGTGTGAAGATTTCTTTAAAACCCAGCCTATTTTCACACCACCACACAACTGTCCAGTCACTGTGTAAAGTGGGCGTAAACGTCAACTTGCATTTGAAAGATATTTGTTTTTTTATGTGGAAAAGGGGTCTTCAGATGCCGTTAGATCGTTCTGACACCTGATTTTGTTTTAGTGTCGGCAGGCTGTTTATTACAGTATGTCCGTCTGTGCTAGATGATCTGACAAAGTCAGACTTTTGTTTGTTCAACGTTTGTTCTGCTACAGAATGCAGAAAATCCATCAATCAATAGTTTATATGTAGAGCACAATTTATACAAAGCATAGTTCAACACGACAACAAGCTTAAAATTAAACATGATAAAATAAACACAATAAACTCAATTTAAAATAAAAGACATAATAAAAGACATCAGTGGAGATGCAGGTTTTATCTCTGCTGGTGAGCTGTTCCTTATTTTTGGATCTTCATTAGAAAATGCTGCACAAAGTGAGTTGCTGGGAGAGCAGCTGTGTATTGGAGGATCTAAGGTCACCTACTGGAATACAGGACTTGAAAGGGGGAAGAGCCATGAACAGCATTATAAGCTCTGTAAATCAAATGACAGTCAATTTGAGAAAAGATCTGAATCCAAATGTAAATGTTTTATTGGTTCCACATTTATTAGTAGGGCAGAAATCATCTGAACTGCCAAATAAACCACCTACTTTTTAAGTTTTATCATGAAAAGCAGGAGATCACTGTTCTTCTAACATGTGAGACACAATGCAAGAGATTTTACCAATGTAACACATGTTAGCATCCAACTATTGCCACCTTTTTATTAGAGGTGTAATGGTTCTAAAACAGAGACGGAAACTACAACACAAACATCTGCACTCTTGTGTCGTGTTGAAGATCTGACGTCCTGGTGGAGTCTCTCGTATTTTTATTGCAGCTCCCTGACACCCAGTAATTCAATACAATATCGTGAAGTCAGATATTACTTGTTCATGCTCTACGTTAACATTGTCTGTCAGCTGGTTTTGCACCTGTACTCAGAGTAAGTGTGAGACGTTCAGGGACAGTATAGAGTGTAGGTCATATATGTTTTGAAAGTCCCTAACCACAAAAATCCAGGTATGAACAAAATTGTGGATTTTATTATCTGCAAGAATGAACATGTGTTATAGTGCATTTGACCTGAGCCAAACAAGTGACCAAAAAATGTGCAAAGATACACTGTCAGTTTACCGACTATAGTTAATACATCTGTCAGCTGCAACTCATTGAACTGCTATAAAGAACACTTCTGTGTGAAGTTAACCCACTGATGAGTGTGTGAAAAAGTGTGAGTCATAGATTCATTCAGTCTTACTGCTTTATTCCACACACTGTAGATCTGTGGTACCTCCCAGCATAGCTGATAAGATAATGTTGCTTGGCAACAAATAGGCCATTTTCCAGTAAACCAAGTTTTGGCTCGTGCTGCTTAGCAACAAACTTTATTTCCATGACTTATTTCCAAGAGGGAACACCTGGACAAACAGGTCTTGGGGCATCTTTGTGTGTCAGTGTCATAGTTGAAAGACACCGGAGGACTCACAGGGATGTGGAAGCCTAAAACCCTGAGGTTGTACTTGTAAGAGAAAAAATGTGAGATACTGATTACTGATCAAAACATTCACAGTTTTGTTATTGCTTTAGTTGTGTTTGGATACTGGATACTATTGGATACTGTATAGTGTACTATATGCACTGTACAGTACATGGATATATATTTTACATCACATTTTAACTACATAATTGTCAGGGTTAGTAAATCCAAACAGAGTCTTGTAAAGTTGACAGTAATAGGAGTAATAGGATTGAAGCTAAAGTTGATTTAGAAGCATTTTCAGTGGAACAGGACCAGCAAGAAGGTTGTGTGCAGAGGATATGAAAAGATGTGGTCCTCCATGTAGAGTGAGTGTGGAAATGGTAGTTGGATAGTAACTATCAAGTGTGGAAAATGCCTGATCAGAGCAGCATAGGAGTGTGGAGTGGAGAGCAGTGTTCAGCAGATCTGGAGTGTGTGGAGGTGGAGTAGTGTACTAGGAGTTCAAAGACATAGCCTGGTGTGATTCCATGAGCACGAGCATTAAAAACACATAAAATGATCTGAAAATCAATTCAGCAGTTTACTGATAACCAACAAAAAGAGGTCATTAAAGGAACTTACAGGGTGGTTTCTCTTCTGCCTTGGCACCTGTGAGGAGTCGCAGTGCTCCACTTTATAGCAGGTTCAGGTGAGATAAGACTGTCTGACTGATTCCTCTGCAGGGACAGTTGCCACAGTGGCAATGAGAGGAAATAAAAACATGTAGAGGGCATTTGTCTATCAAATTTGATATTTGATCCTGGAGTCTCGACTGTTACCACACAGTGTTTGCATTTTTACAAATATCCCAAAAAAGGTTGTTCATTGGCAACTGGACTTGTTTTAGTTCCTTGAAGACGTTTCACCCTCCATTCCAGAGGGCATTCTCAGTTCTGAATTGAGAAACAAGTCCAGTTGCCACTGAATAACCTTTTTTGGGATAACCATGACCTGGATGACTGAGAATCTTCACAGACATTATTACAAATGTTGGGATTTTGAATTAGGGTCTTTTTTGCCATTCCACATTATTTTCTACCTTCCCATATTAATGGAACACTCCATCCTGCATTGGCAGTGAAGGTTGGTATTAGATGTGTGTAAATTGTTGATCGTGAATATGATGCAATATGAACAGAATTTATTGGTACAGAGAGCTGTTTAATAAAACGGCTGCCTAAGCCTGTATCCTAAGCACCTCACATGAACATGACAGATCTTTCTAGCAACATAAGTTTCGTGTCACATTTTATCTCACCCCATCTCTTCTGTCACTTGCCTTCCTGCCTGTTCTGGAAAACGTGACAGCAGCGTGACAAATTGCCTTTAAGTTTCACCCCTGTCAGAGTTACAGCTTTTTCATATGGATGGATAGAGGACGGCCCACCGGCACTTGTCAAAGAGGAAACAGCGCTGTGAATTACAACCGGACAGTTTGTCTCTCTGAGTGAAGGATTATCTTCATACGATGACACACTCGTAAACAGTGCACAGGCTCTGCGGTCGATGTCACAGAAGCAGCAACCTCCTGCTCGAACGAGGATACCGGGTGAGGGGAGGATTTACGCAGCTAATAATAGAGTAGATGTATTTCCAGAGAAGGAATTCTGCACTTGGCCTATTTATAATTACAGAATCCTATGATGTATCCCTCAGGGTTTAACACCAAACCAGTCTCAGACTACCAGCAAGCCGCTGACCAGGCTGCACAGGAACTGGACACACACACATTCACACAAACATAGTGTCGTCTTCAGAGTCTCTTTTAGACTGCTGACAAATATGAGGGAGGGATATGAAGTGTGTGTTCAAGAGGAGGGAGCTGCAGCTGAAAGAGGCACAAGGGACTTTTTACTTTGGTGACCTACACCTTTTTAATTTAGTCACACTGTTGGGATCAAATGCTCATTGCAACGCTATCCTAGTGCTGTTCCTGGTCGGGCTGTGGAGCTGTCAGCAAGACGATCATAGACTACATTATAACACAAAAATACATTTCAGAAATTGTTTTATGTGTGTACTGACTTCTAGTCAGTGCTGCTGCTCCCAGATTAAGATGAAGCTGCTTCTGAATCAAATGCAGCTGGACTGTGCAACTCAAGCTAAATGAATCCTCACCTCTGCAGAATGTTCGTGTTAAAACTCAGTTATTTTATCTTTCATTTGTTGTAGTTATGTATAGTTTGTGATTTTGTATTGTGTTTTTTTTCCCCAAAAGCTAAACTAAACTAACTAACTGCCCACAGTGACTGGGTCAGCAGCAGCTCAGGTGAGTTGTGTAAGTGGCAGCTGCTGTAATGTAGCCTGCAGCGAAGATGAGGAGCAGGCTCAGTGTCCGTGTCCACTCGAGGACATTTATCAGACTTCACTACGTCCCTGAGAAGACAAAAGGCTTTTTTTTTTTTGCTTATGTATTTGTGCTTCAACAGCAACTTGAAACACACTTTGATGTGTAAAATTTCCCTTTAGCCAAGTGTTGTAGGTGCCAAAATATAACCACAAAACGCCTGCAGACCTCCAGATATTCTGGGAAAAATAAACAAAATACAAGTCAGAGAACATTGTGCAAATATGTTCTCTACAAGAATTTTACAACTTCTCAGTAAATTAATTAAAAACCTGATTCAAAGATACGCTGCTAATGATGTGAGCATACAAAAATCAGTTGTACTCAGTAACTACTGATTTTATTGACATAAGTTTCTTGCGGTTTACTGTAGAAACAATTATTAAGCATCTTCTAATTCACCTTCTTGTTCAAGGTGACTTCAGCTATGTTACAAGCACAGCTTCAGGTCAACACACCACATCCTTCCTGCCACAGTGCACTTAAACTGGACACTGAACTTCATTCTAGTGTGGCAAACAGCTACAGCCAGACGTAAAAAGTAGTGTGCAGCATCTCTGGAGGTCGTCATCTGAAACAGTTTCCCCCTTTTACCATCTATTTCAGTCACAAGGTCAGTTTAAAAAATAGCTCGCAGCTATAAATTCTCTTTCAGAGGAATTGAAGAGTGAGAAGTGGACAACAGTGCCGCAAACATCTGTGGTGACGGTCGGTTCACCTTTAATGTGAAATGAAAATAACCAACCACCGTTGTTTCTGCCTCCACATTTTAATAGGAACATGAACATCTTGCAACATTCTTCTTGTTGAACATTAATGTAGGAGAAAATGAGTCAAATTCTATAGTTTGACAAGAGAGCAACGTCTTGCTTCGTACCAGCTTTGCAGAACTTTCTGAGCTAGATCAGCTCAAACAGGCCATAATTACATTCTGAGGAGAACATGTGCTGAAAGTTTTTACAGATTCCTGTTAAACATGATAACATTATACCACAAATGAGTGCAACATGCGTTGGGAGGTGTTTTAGCAGTGTACCCGCTTCGAAAGCAGCTGAAGGAGTTTTAGTCATACTTGCTTATTGCCTTGTTTAATTCTCTCTCTTTTTTGTTCAGTGGTGTTAGTTGAAGAGTAACTACTGAAAGAAGTTGAAGTGTCAGAAAAATCTCCTAAATAATTTAAAATCTCATTTGCTGCGCTACTGAGCAGTAGGGCTCAATAAATAATTGGTGATTGGTGAAGTTCTTGGGGGATTTTTCACTGGCATCTTTAGTCTCCTCTCTTCTGATTGGTGCACAGTGAGCTCACGCAGCTTGTGACTGTGACATATTAAGTGTTATCATTGTCGGAGTATGTGCTTTATGTCGCTCTAGGATGTGTAATATGTGATTAGACAACATTTACCACAGGAGAATAAAGCACCTGACATCACATCACCCACCACAGGCTGTCACTCAGACAGTGAGGCATCCTACTGACCTCCGACCCTGGTCTGTGATCGGCTGCAGTGCGAGTGAGATGATGTTTGGATGTTTGACTATTTATTCCTCAACCATCATGAACCTGTCTCCTCGCAGTCATGTTCTGCATTTCTGTTGTCACATACCCCAAGTGAGGAGACGCTGCCAAAGATTGTCTATGTGTTAGAAGGTGGATCACTCAAATAAAGGTGTTAAACCTAATGTGTAAGAGCAGCTTTACTTTAAACATCTTTAGGAGGAGGCAAAGGTGACAAAGAAGCAACAGCTAATAATAGCAGGTGTGCCCGCTTATTGCTCAGGTAAGTGTGTAGCTTTTTCTTCTCGGTTTTGGAGTAAACCAAGAAGGTTTGCAGTTTTACTGAATGAACTTTAGTGGCTTTCTTTCTCCTCTTTCTAAACCTGTATTTTGCTGCTCATATGACATTTTCACTGTTTGTATCTTGTCAACGTGTAGAGTAAACACCGTGCTATATCAAACTAAAAATAAATGAAATTAAATAAAAAAAACTAAGAAACAAGTCTGTTAAATTCTCATTGTCTGTGAGTCTAAAAACATGATCCTCTAACAAGATTTGAACAAAGACCATCAGAGTGTGAACCAGAGTGACACGTCTTACTTCACCTCAGTCTTTGCATAGTGACACAGTGGAGCCAGCAGCAGCCCAAACTGGGCAGTGGTAACGGAGGGAGGGGCTCTGTGTGGGGGTAATGTGTTGGTAGCACTGAGTTTGCCAGATGAGCACATGAGGACAGTAATGTGATCTGAGCGGAATGACAGAACTCCTATTTTTTCTACAAAGCTTTGACACGGCTATATAAGAAGCTCCGGCTGCAGACAGGAGACACAGAGACAGACGCTGTTCATCACAGCAGCAGCCCAGTGGACTTAACTCTATCAGCAGTTCCGCTCAGTGCTATTAAACTACTTCATATCAAGTGGAAGAATGGGGCTGCACAGTGTTGAGGAGCTGGTAAGAACTGCTGATGTGTGGACAAGTTATAGATATATTTTAGGATCAATCAAATAGAACTATTTTTCCATTTTATTCTAAAATATTGTTTTTGTCTGGTTTCAAATGTTAATGAGTCTCTAAATTTGTTAAACGTTTCACATGATTAAGTACAAGGATACCTGAGACCTTTATTGTCAGTAAAGGTACTTTTATCCTATTATACTGAAATAAGAAAATTATGAATGGTAGTGACTCTCCTGTTAAGTGATGATGCTTAGTTTAAGTTACCTGTGAACTTCTGGACAGATTTTTTTTATTGTTTTGTTATGTAATGTAAAGGTAAAGAAGCTGTTTCCACTGACTCATCACTTCAAAATTGAATATGCTGGATCTATGCATTTGAAACTCTTTATCTACAAAAGGAAACTTTCACTACTGAAGTGAAACCTCCACAAACACCACCAGAAAAAGATCCGTCTCAAATAATCCTAAAAACAAGTTACAATTACCTCAGTTATCTCTTAACCCACACACACACAACTTAATCTAAACTCAGCGTTCCATGCAAACCTATTTAATTGTCCTTTAATTTGGAATCTTATGGGACAGGCTGCTTAATTAGTGATAGGTTAAAGTGAAGGTAATTTAACAGTGATGTAATTAAATACTGATTACTGAGGATCAGATTGATTCGTTTTAAGCATCATTTCACCAGACTGGAGGATGGATTCTCGTCCCTGTAAGACTATGAGCTGTTTAAATGACTGAGCGATTCAATAACTGGACATATAAACAGTTGTAGAAGCTGAAGCTGCGGTGTGTTCACATTCCTCTGTTAACAGTAGGACTCGGCTCTGCAGATACTGAAGGTTGAGAGCCACTCGTGGACCAACACAAAACAAAAGCACTCCCGCTGAGTTTAGCTACACAATGTGGGAGTCTGTTAACAGTTTCAGCCTCTTCCCAAACCTATTTTGGCTCCATTCTCTATCTTAATACTATATAGTGTTTGGTTTGCACTTGCACAAACTGCCAAGACTTTCACTTACTGCAGTGATTTTTCTATGAGCATTTTACAAAAATCACAGAGAAGGAGCCAAAGAATCAGTCCCATCAGACTAACACAGTGGAAATCAGGTTTTATTCTTTTCTCCTGCAATAATTCAAGCTCAAAGTGAACAACGTCTCCATTGCTACTTCCCTTCAGGTGACCAGCAAGAGGTCAGAGGGCAAAGAGGCAGATGACTTCCATGGGGGCATGTACGAGGCGGCTGTCGGTCAAGAGAAGCGGGATGACAGCCGGCCCCACGCGGAGCCGGTGGATAGAGGTCTGTCAGAGGAGAGCGACAGTGGCAGCGAGCAGGAGGAAGTCAGCGTGGCCGCTCTCAATGTAAGAATACATGGATGACAACAAAGAACCTTTTCATGACTTTGTTTTCACACAACCCATATTATCAAAGACACACAGACACACAAACACAGTGCTGTAAATACTACAAACCTCGTGTGAGAGCGCTTCAGTGATCATTAGGTATTAAGTGCAGCTGTAACGTGTTTTGTGCATTTTTGTGTGTTTGCATGTGGTTGCCTCATAGATTTATCGTTGTGAGATTGTTGTGTTTAACTTTAGTCTTTCTACTTCTAAGTAACTTTACTTAAGAAGAAAATTTTAACCTGTGTTTCATATTATTATTCTACTTTGGAGCATTACATGGATGAGCTGGTAGATTTAAAAACAGTTTACATGTTACATAGTGTATCATTTTCCTTTGCTCGCAGTGTTTGATCAGGATTCATTGAAAAAGCAGAAGCACAGAAGCTGAAGATTCTCGTTTTTTCACAGTTTTTTGTTGAAGTTCGCTGTCTTTCTTCCACCTTGTCAGATGGACAGAAGCGGCAGGCTGAAGTTGGAGACGGTGGACGACCTGTTCAACATCCTGCAGCTGAGGAAGAGGAGGAGGGAGAGGAAGGCTCCCGTTCATAAGAACAAACAGCCAGAACCTGAGACTGCGGTAAGATTATACTCCTCATTTTGCTTGAGGGTTTCGTTTAACTTTATTGTTCCTTTAAATTCATTGTGATTAAAATGTTATTTCTTTGAAAAAGAAGAAACACTTAGCTTAAAGGAAAATGTACTAAAACACTAAACATCAGCTTTAGAATGCAGTGATTGTGCTGCATGATAAAGAAACCTCAACATGTTTCAGTTTCAGGAGATACGAGGCATCTGACATGCAGTGCATTTGTTCTGTTTGAAATAAAACTGACCTAAAGTTCTTGCATATACCCTCCAGCTGGAGACAGTGGATGAGCAGCTGTTCCTGACAGCAGCCATGGAGGACAAACTGCCTGTGGTGGACAAGTACCTCAGTGATGGAGGAAACCCCAACGTAGCCGATCACGTGAGTGTCACAAAGCACCATGTCTCAGCAAATCATGCTGTTGGGCATGTATGCAGAAGAAACATTAACACTTAAACATGCTTTCACATATAAACCATTTTCTATTATATCAGTTCCAGAGAACAGCTCTGCACAAAGCCTCGTTCAAAGGACATGTGGAGGTCATGAAAAGACTCCTGGAGGCTGGAGCTGACATCGAGAAAAAAGACAAAGTAAAAGGTTTAAATACTCTGCACGTTTTTCTTTCTGGACACACAGCATCAGCCTAACAGTCTGGTGTGTGTGTTTCAGCTTGAGGCCACAGCAGTCCACTGGGCCTGCAGAGGAGGCAGTCTGCCAGCCCTCCAGCTCCTCCTTGACCAGGGAGCCAAGATCACCTCCAGAGACAAGGTTGGCCCACACAATGAACTTGGAAGATAGGTTACTGTAGATCACCTCTGCTGTCAGAGAAAAACATAAAGCTACCTGAGTTCCCTCATGTACAGCTTTTGAAAATGGCGTACTTTGGCTCCATCTGGTGGTGTTTTAAGTGTAGGCAGCAAAATTGCACAAGTCCACACAGTATAAATTTGAATATTTGTCTCACATTAATTCAAAAGATGAAATCCTCTCTTCCCCTCAGTTGCACAGCACTCCCCTCCATGTCGCTGTGAGAACAGGACACTGTGAGTGTGCTGAGCATCTCATTCACTGTGGAGCAGATGTCAACGCCAAAGACAGAGTAAGGACAACACAGCCAGACAACACAATGCACAGATGTCCAGTCTTCTCACAGATACATTCAGTTTTGATATCTGTGAGAGTCTTGATCAAACTATAGTTGTTTTCAATGAGGCTGACAAACAGTGATGAAAATCTGTTTTCCTCCCGCACTGAAGGACGGAGACACACCGATGCACGACGCTGTGAGAATAAACAGATTCAAGATGATCAAGCTGCTGATGATGTACGGGGCCAGTCTCAACACCACGAACTGTGTAAGCACGGTGCAGCACTCGGCACATACTGCACATGACTCTGCAGGGCGTTTCTCAGGAAATATATTGTCTTATGATTCCCTGAATCAAGTGTTTGACAAGTAACTGATTCATCAATATACAAGCTGTAAACTGTACCTGGTATGTTGTAGTTGGTTGAGATGGAGCTGATTTTATCTAATTCGGAAGTGGTTGAGCAGTTTAAACCATTAAATGTTTCTGATGTTACTGCTAACAAAATGTATGTAAAGTATCAAAAGTATAAGTACTCATAATGCAAAACAATATATTAACAGAATATTATTACTGACACAGTGACATGTGCATGTAGGCCTGTATTTAGTGTTTCTTTGGAAGAGTCAGTTAATTAGAGTCAATTAGGCATATTTTAGACTGTTGGGTTATTCTATAACAATACATACACATTGATAAACTGATTATATGTTTTTGAAATGCAACCTATATGAAAAGTAACTAGTAACTCAAATAAATGTAGAGGAGTAAAAACTATATACAGTAAAGAGGGAAAATTCAAGTAAAGTTCCTCTACACAACAACTACAAACATCAAACTGAAAAGTAAACGCACCTCAAACTGTACTTACAAAAATGTACAAACTTCATGTACTTACTGTACCTTTACATCGCTGGCAAATTGAAAACACAGTCAGTTCCTCAGTGCTGATGTAAGACAGTGATTTATTTCTGCACAGGGATGAATTTAAGGGATAAATGCTTATGTCTCCAGTTTTGATTCACAGTCGTGTGTGTTTATTTCTCCTGTGCAGGACGGAAAAACTCCAATGGAGACACTGTATTCATGGCAGAATGGAGCCAAGAGCCTCCTGTGTAACTTCAGTGATGACAAGTCCAGTCAGTAGAACGCAACATGACAATGTTCAGGCAGATGATCAGCTGGCCTATCAGGAAAAAAGAGAAATGTTTGTTATTTTTTAATCATTTCATTTTACGAAGCACCAGTCTTTTTCTTTGTATTCAGGGAGTGTTTAACACCTTAGATCACATTCACCCTGTCTCATACATGGAACTCCTGAGTGACGCTGAGTGATTTCTTAAGCCTTTGTCATTAACTTACTTCCTCCTGGTTCAGGGATTTGAAGTGACGACTTTCCAGCCTGTAGCTTTAACCTGTTGGCAGGCTTACATCAAACCACGTCTTCATTACATGTACATTCTGTGCACGTGGGAGCAGAACCTCCCAAAAAGAGCCTCTGATCAACAATGTGAAATCTAATCAGGATATTGTTAATAATGGGATTATTAGCACTGATGCATTCATTGATCGACAAATATTGCTGGACAATGTCTCGACTGGCAATGTGAAGATGTTTTTTTTTGTCTTTTTCTTAATATTTACTTTAAGCTGAGTTGAAGTCAGCGATACTGCATCGAGAAGATGACTTATTTATTGATTAATGCCAACTGTCAGCAGTTGCTTTATTGGGTTTGACTGATTTATTTCAATGCACCTAATAACAGAGTGACTGTCTATAGAGTTATTTATATGTACTTGACTTTGACTTTATTGTCCCAAGGGGAAATTCTTTTCCACAGTACTGTACTTGTTTGACATTTATATATATTTGTTTGATCTATATATAAAATGACTCCAGATCTGTGTGAACAGTTAGAAAAGCAGGCAGATGTGTTGTTATACTTAAAGACTGAGAGAAATGAGACAGGATGAAGGACGTTCTTGTATCGGGTTGAGAGAAATCTCCCTACTTACAGATTCACAGTTATTGTTATTTTTTAGTTTTATTTTAAAGGAGCCGTACCTGCTGTAAAGTGCACAACAGTCTATTAGATCTTGTATCCTGCAGCACAACACTGTCGCCTCACAGCAAGACGGACCCAGGTTCGAAGCCACTGATCAGCCGGGTGCCTTTCTGTGTGGAGTTTGTCTGCAGGGGTTTTCTCTGGGTACTCCAGCTTCCTCCCACCATCCAGAGACATGCATGTTAGGTTGATTGGTGACTCTAAATTGCCCATTGGTGTGAATGATTGTTTCCTCTATGAGTCAGCCCTAGATTGGCAGTTGTCCAGGTGCCCTGTTTCTCACCTAATGACAGCTGGAACTAACCCTTATGGATGGCTGGATCCTGCAGCATCATGCACTTAATTTGTATAGTAAAATGTTCTTTTTTACAGTATCTACCTTTTCCACTTTTCACTGCAGCAGAGCAAGGGTGCTTGATATTCATACTTTTCCACATCAAGTCGTTGCTCTTGGCTATAACAGACCTTTCTTCTTCAAACTCAAAACATAATTTATCGTTGTGAAAATTCATTTGAGTTTATTTCTGCTGTCTAAAGCACTCCACAGCCCCAGAGCCTTGTCATTTTCCTCAAACCTCTCGGCACTGTTTGGGCCTGCACTGTTTTTAATGTAGTCTTTAGAAAAACTTTAAAGTGAGTACATGTTGTTTTCTTTCTACTGGAGCTCAGTTTGAGTATCTGGGGTCCAAACAGCTTTTCCAAGGTCACTTCAGTGATAAACAAAAAAGTCACAGTATGACCCTGACGTCCCAGCTGCTCTGTAGTGAAGATATTTTAAGATGGAGTTTGTTCTGTGTGAGAGGGAAGGAGCTGTAAAGTCACCGTTGGTTCGGAGGATGTAAACTTATAAAACATACTGATCTTGATGAGATGTGAAGAGGAGTCAGATTTATTTGTTATTGTTGATGACGTGTGTAAATATTGCTTGTATTTATGGATTGTTTGAATAAAACTGGTTTTGAATTGAAGTTGTTTTTATTGAGACAGAGAACTGATGCACTGACTCAGATGGACGCATTCAGACACAAACATGGCTACCAACAGATCTGTTCACACAGAGGTGCACCAAGGGAGTGAAGGATCGAAACGTAAAAATTAGGAAAAGAAAAAATCAGCAGATCACAGAAAGCTTCATGGGGAAAAACACAGTGTATCTAACTTCAAGTGTATAGCAGCACACTCCCCTAAGTATGTGCATCAGATCTAATAATAATCTTTGAAACCAGTCTCTCCTCAGGTAAGGATGCTAAATGTCTCTTTCAGAATGAGTCAGTCCTCCTGAGGGTATTTTAACCTGCAGGTGTTTGAATTCTTTTGTAACGTGTGATGCTGCCATGATAATTACAAGTTAATTTGAGTGAAAATGAATTTGTAGCACCATGACATGAACTGTCCAACAATTAGGCTGTTTATCACTGTTTGTCAGCCTCATTGACAAAGTGTGAAAGTGACTGAATTGAAATTGAAAAGATCGAGTGCTGAGCCCTTCTGTCTTCCTGTCAGTGCCAATCACTCTCTGCTTCTTTTGCTGTCTTCCTTAACTCTTGCTGTTGTTTTCTCACCTGTTCTCTCCTCACTGCTTTCTCCTCACTGTACAGTTTATTTTTCAGTTCTCCTCAAAGTCCATTTGTCTTCTGTTAAACTTTTCAACAGACAGAGATTCCTAAACAGATTTGACAGTCAAGGTCAAATTTGTAGATGCCGAAGGGCAACAAAGCACATGATCGTTCATTTACTCAAACTTTAAATAACACACTGAGAGCTTGTCAAGTTTGGCTTCAGGCTTCAGGTTAACGAGGGATGTCAGTCATTAAGTGCACGGTGCATGCACAAATAACCTATGGTGTTTTTTGGGACTGTGAATGACAGGTGGCAAAGTGTAAATGAATTTACTGCTCAGCAATGACAGGATTATGACTTTGACCTGTTCTCACACGTGAACATAGTCCATGTTGAAAATTCTGGTTCTATGCAACTGTGTTATTATGTCTTTTATGTTCTGGTTCAACATACGTATGTTCTGAAGAAATGAAGCGTTACATTTCTTGATGGTAAGCAACTTGCAAGAAGCTGCGTAGTGTCTGTTTGACAACCAGAGAGTCCTGTGTGTGTGGTTTGGATTAGGTGGTTTGGTTGACATCTCTTGTCTTTGCAGACCACATGACTTCAACTTGCAGTGCAGTTACCTCAGTGTTCCTTGTACCTGAATCACCTGACCTTCTGAGCCACCTGCACTCATGTAGTCATTTAAACGACTGTGTTTGTGCGTGCGCAGTCAGTGCTCTTCGTCACTTTCTCTGACTGCTGTCCGACTTTAGTACAAAGCTTGTTTTTATTTTTTACCTGTTTTGGTTTCTGCAAGCAGAAAAAGAAAACAGCAGATCATAATTACAAAAAGTCCTTCATGGCACAGCCGTATGACTCTGGAAAGGTAGTCATGGCCACCAAGACTTTTGCCTTAGTCTCTGCAATTTCCAAGAAAGTAGCAGATTACAACACCACGTGCTCACCACGATTCTTATTCCCATTTTTGTCTTCAGTATGATTGTTAAGTTAACATCCCTGTTAAGGTAGAAAATCACACAATGGATGTGCTTAAATCCTCTCTTCTGTCTTATCTAAACCCCCCTTATCTGCTTCATTCTGCTGTCTGAGGGCTGAACAGAATTATTGCTTATAATTAGTGTGAATTATTTGCTTTGTTTGGTCACAAAAGCAAACGGGTCACATAAGACAAGAAAGCACTTCTTCTGCCTATTTCTAAAACACAAGGAAAGTAAAATACTGTACATTAATCATTTAAATTAATATTATAGTAAATTAGTCTCCAGTCTGCTATCATCTCCATCTCTAACTTTCTAATTTTATTGCTTTTACATTTAGTCTCATGATTAATGTTGTCCTGATGTCTGCAAAATACAAAAGAGTTTTTTTACTTCAGCCTCCTGGTTGAACAGACATACAGAACATGGTTTAAAGGGGCATTACGTCCTAGTATGTAATATCCATCATCATATCCAGAGTATTTACAAAATCTTGTTGGTTGTATAGTCAAAATATCTTTTTTTACATGGTTTGAGAGGAAGAATCAGAAAATAGAAGGGGTAAAGAATATTATTAAAACAGAATTCTTAAAACATGAATGATTGTTGCAGAATTTAAAGCCAGAAAGGTGGAATTTTTGTATTGCAATAAGTAGTGTGATCCCCAATCTGTGCAATGTGGCCTAAAAAGAGTAGTTAAAAATGAAAGTGACTCACTTTTACCAGAGTATATTTTACTGTTAAAATATTTCATGCTGTAATGCTTACAGTATAACATTATAACAAGATAATATCTACAGACACAACATGGAATTTGAATTAGATTCTTTGTAGTTCTATTTTAACCACAAATATAATTTTTCATTACACATTGCTGCCAATGTGTAACATTGGCTAACAGCATCTCTGCATTAACACAAACAATCAGAAATCAGCCTGTATTTTGAATTGACCTCCAGATTAATCTGACTGACTTTTGATATTGCAAGATTATTCGATGTTCAGCCAGTTTGACAGAGGAGGCATGACGAGGTGGGGCTGAGCTCAGTCAGGAAATACTGTTTGTATTGTAATATTGTACATACTGTGAAGAGCAGAAGGTTTTTGACCATACTTGTTTGATTTAGGTTTGGAAAATGGAAAATTGGACTTCATTGGTGCTGGAACAAATAAACACATTATTGTTTTTTACATGGAGTAACAACATCACAGTTCAAGGCAAGCACAGCAACCAGGTTACTCCAGGTTAAAACACATCAGTAGCTTTAAGTATCAGACTTAGCTCCGATAATACTCTAAGGCCCAAGACATGGTTCACACAAGTACGCAGATGAAAATTCCAGTACGTGGCCCCGCCAGCACTTACGTACATCCCCTGTGAACAATATGCACTCATAGGTGATCAAGGCTTGTCCACAAGGTGACGATAAAGGCTACTGGACGCTCAAAGCATTTCCATGATCGCTGTAGTAAACAAAGATGGCATTCACATACGTGCGGAACCATGTTTGGGACTTAAGACTGTAGCATTTTACCATCCAAAATGTAAAACAGTGTTGTACAGATATTGCTGTTGGTCTATACTGTGTTATTATAAAACATGTTCCACACAGGAACATTAACAGTTTGCTGTCATCATTGGCTCCACTGCCTCAGTCTGAGAATTTAATTTCTCATTTTCATTCTTTGTGGCATTGCCTGTTGGTGTCAGCTCTTGTGCTGAATGCTGGGTTTTCACTTTTAATACATCCCACTTCTCAGGTAGAAAGCCTGCTTTGAGGAGGACAGAAGCCAGGAAGGAGAAAAACAAAGTGGCAGCAATGGCCGACAGCATGGAGATAGTCTTAACTGGAGCATACTGGACATAAACACCGTCCTCGAGAGCACATCCAGGGAAGTGGAGGACAACCGGCAGCCCAAGTGATGGGTCTCCACTGAGCAGTCTTAACACCAGTCCCACCAGGCATCCCATAACAGCTCCATAACCGTTTGAAATGTTGAAGAAGAGGATGCAGACAAGTTGAGGGAAGATCATTAGGTAGGCCACTTCAGCACCAAGGAACCAGAACAAAATGATGCTGTTTTTGAGGTTAGTGAGTAATGTACCAACCACACCTACTACCACCACAGCAGCACGGATCACCCACTGAATCTCTCTGTCTGATGCCTGAAGAACAGAAAAGGTAAACACCAACTTACTGAAGTTGTTCTCCTCTCTTATCTCCTCACTTAGAACAAGTGTCACACCTTCAAACACTGGATCAATAGCAAATTGAAAAAAAGTGAATTGTTTCAACCTGTGGCCTCAGGACGTTCTTGTACATGTTGGAGGTGAACACCGAAGCTGCTGAAAGTAAAATAGAGTCATCACAGCGGCGGCCACACATCCAGTACCGATAATAGAGATGAAGAACGGGCTGAGGTGCTGCAGGGCGATGGGCAGGACTAGAGCTGCTTCCCCACGTTCATATGGAGATGGAGAACCGTAGGAAATGAGGTTCCAGTCTGAAGCACAGACAAAGAAGAGGGAAATGTATAAATTAGGGAGTGAACTAAACACTCTGAAAACCTTTAGGGAACGTGGTCTAACGAAACTAATTATTGATATCATAGACAACATAGACAAATGGAATAAACACATCCTCCTCAAGAGCTGATATGATGAGTCAGTGTGAGTTACACAAAAGGGACCCAACTATGTAACATGTTATTACCTGATTTACATCCCATTGCACATCACAGTAACTGACCTTTACTTATAATCTTTGCGACAGGCAGTGATGCTTGGTTGGACGGTCTACCATTTTGTCCAGACTGAATTACCTCCACATCTACTGGGTGTACTGCCCCTGATCTGCCAAATTGTCCTACCGTAGCACATCTCGACAGACTGACTCACATTATCAGATTGCCCTACCTTTATAATTTACAAATGTAGCACATTTATAACAGACAATTTAACCGTCTAAAGCATGCACAGTACACAAAGGTAGGACGCTTCAATGGGTAGGATAATTTAATTTAATTTAATTCTTTCAGATAGTTTATTTTACTTTATTTTGTTCAGTATATTACACTCTAAAACAATTAGGTAGCTCGGTTTAGGTAGTTAACTAAAACATTTCCTCTCAGTCGTGGATTCATTTGCAGACACAGGATTGTTTTAGGAGATTTACTCAGCATTTCACTGTATATAGTAATTACCCAGCTTGGATTTTAAAACTCACTGTTTGCATTGTAAATCTAATTCTGCTGAGCAAGTTATGCAAAGTCAAGATGTTTCTTGGTTACTTAACTTTTTTGTACTTTCACATCTTTTTTCAGCCCTTTAAGTAACAATAAAATGCAAAATAATTGACCGGTATTGTAGTGCATGTTGCTGGTTGAGTGTGTGAAACTGCTTCATTTCTTCTTATTCCTTTGAGTCTTTCTTGATAATCAGGAAATATTGTTTTGGAATTCCTTTGGATATTTGACTTTTGCTGCAGGTCAGTCCAATAAATTTACAGTTATTGACTTTCTCTCCACTGCATGTTTGTTTTAAGGATTTGACTAAACCCTACAGTAATATGTGGGCTGCTGACCACCCTTGCCCCCCTCTAGATCCGCCCCTGCTTCAGCATGAGTTTGCATATGGACAGTACTTTTAGTGGTTTATGTACAGTCAGTACCTGTAGATGCAGAAGCTGCCCCAAGCAGTATAGGCGGTATCCCAAATACAAGTAAGGCAAAAGCACCGACGAAGCACGTGAGCTTGGCTGTGCTCGAGGAAGAAGCTGACAAGGTCCTCTGACGGAAGCTCTGATATCCCAAACTTCCTAGTGCCTTAAAAGTGAAACAGTTGGTTAATCATTACTGTACCACAAATATTGCAAATACAGTGAGAGGAGAGTGAATTTCACTATTTTTATCTATCAAGACTAGAATGAATTGTGTGTGATATGAGGCCATATTGTTGTTTCATCTTACAAAGAATAAGAAATCATCAATCATTAGCCAGGTCTTTTTCAGCTCCGGTGTGCCAATCCAGGGAGCCTGTAATGTGTTGTTCATCAGTGTCTGGCTGATGTCTCGGCAAAAAAAGGGTTAATCAAAACAAAGGGAACACAGACCCACTGTAGGGACAAATGATAAACACACAAACTGATGTTTAGTGTTTTCTTGAACGCAGCAGGCCAACACAGTATAGTGAGCTCACCATGCTGATGAATATTAGGCCAAGCTGTATAATGTCTGTGTAGGCCACAGAGTATAAACCACCCAGCAGTGTGTAGATGATGGCGACAGCAGCAGAGATCCAGATGCTCAATATGTAGGACAAATCCAGCACCACACTCATGGTTCCTCCTGTTGCACGCACACAGTTCATATTAAGTACAGTAACATTAATTTCACAGCACAGATAAATTAAAGACACACACTCACACATATACAGTATATGTAAATAAACTGCTCACAGATCTATTTTACCTAAACCAATTAGTGTTGTAGACACCCAGAGGACATCAAGCAGGAGGGACACCAGGCACAGTGCAGTTGTTAGTACTTTTCCATACTTCATGTGAAAAGGGTCCAGCATTGTCACGCAGTTTCTGTCTCTCATTGGCTCGTCAAACACTACGCCACCTTTTTAAAAACATCAAAAAACATGTATATATGTAAGTTGTACAGTTATAAAATAACGAGTTGCATTTTATGTCTCTTTGGCAGTTCTGTAAGTAATCTATGGCTTATATGTATACCTATACCTATATGTAAGATGAAATGCACTGAAACAAAGTAGTATACTAGAGCAAATGCAAAGTGGAGTTCTGGTGGCTAGGATGTCTGGGGATACTTTTTACTTGTAATATTGTAATATATTATTATTCCTCTCTAACATGCAGAAATTCTTGTTTTATGACAGAGGAATATTCACACTATATGTTTTGTTACACACGCAGACAGATGGTATGTTGTCAGATGCCATTTTAAACTTACCAAGTATAAGAGACGAGCTGTATGCCATCAGCATCATTACTGTCCAGGTTAATCCCAGAGAGGGTGTGTACATCATCTCGGTTGTGCCAACAATGAAGCCTCCTTCAACCCATGTAGCTACAGCATAGATTAACACACAAGAGGTATTTTACATGATGGGGCAGCTATTTGGATAAAGACAAAATGCTGGATTATAATTCTAGCAAGAACGAAGAAAATCTGTCATCCAAATTATTTTTCCAGAAAAACCTGCAACTAAAAGCAAAAAGATCTGTCTGGTGTAATAACCAACAGTAGGAAGTTTCTTAAATATTGAATAATAACAACAGAGAGTGATTGAAACTGATTAGCAGCAGTGAAGTTAATAAAGCCAGGCTTGAAATGAATATTCAGCTGAGATCTTCTGTTAATTAACATACTTTAACCTGTGCTTTAGTATGGATTGTATGCATGAGACAGTAAAAGGGAGGACGTGTGAGAAAACTCCCTAAGCCTGGGCAGGAGGAGAGAGATGATCATTCTTTGGTGAAGAAAACCTGCTGCTGAGCAGGTTTGTTTCCCCGGAGGGTCTGGAGCCTGGAGAGAGGAAGCTGCCATGTTCAGTTCATTATCTTGTCTTTATTGAGAGGCAGCTCGGGGGCAGCAACATATAACTCACTGTTGTGACGATTGTGACATAAAGATTAATTGCTTCCCCATAAAGTGATAAAGTTTGTTTGTATCATGTGTGGAAAAGGCCAATGAACTTTCAGAGGACTTATACAAAGACTCATAAAGAGGTAACAAAGAGGTGACAAAGCACAAAAACACAACATTTAAGTTGATATAAAGACAAGGTTAAAAGAAAATTTCAAAGTTCTGTATCATTCAGAACTCACAGACATGAATGATACAGATCATTCATGTCAACACATCTTGATATTTAATGGTCAGTTTCTTACCAAGCTGCATGCTGCTCATGCAACACTCTGTACGGGGCTTTAAAAGTTTCTTAGTGCTGTCAACTGCACTCTACTCACCTGTCATTGTGAAGATCCCCACAACCCAGTTGATGCCCCGGTTTCCCAGCAAGGCCATGTCCATTCCAGTGGCTGCACTCTTCTTCTGTTCCCTTTTGGACTTGAACGAAGCCCAAATGCCATCCCAAGGACCAAGAGGTAGAACAGCACCATCACTATCACTCCTGGGATGTTCACAGCCATGGTGGACTGGTCGACTGACTTCTCCACAGGTAGTGCACACTGTTGAAGGGGTGTTCCCAGCTGCCATTAGCCCCACAAATATGCGTCACTAAACGCCAACTACACCAAAGTTTGAAGAAACTTAGGCGGCCTCTAGCAGCCTTAGTAATGATGGCAGGATAAGTGAGATGAAGGTCATTCCACGTGTGGAATGTGCTCGAATTGGTGCACAAATAAAATAATGAACAGTAATCATTGAAGGTAAAATGAAAGCAAATCAAACAAGAAAATTAATTACACATTAAGTCAGACAAATAAGGTTCCAGTTTTTACAGTGTTAGAGATACAAAATTATTAATTATTGTGTCCAGGGAGAATTGTTTTGCAACTCAATTAATTTAACATTTAATGGATTACAAAAAATGCACATCGATTTTTCTATAGATTGGCTAATTTATTATTACTTACTCTATATCATATTACATCATAATTGTACGACTGGACTCTTTTTCCTTTTTTTGACTGAGTTATTTTTAAACTTCGAAATACATGCTTGATGTTGCTGTATGTGTAAAGTGGTTACTTAAACACACCATTACAATTTCGACCTCCATTGGATCTATGTACGAGATGCTCATTTTTACGACCAAAAAACGAACCAAGAACGCAGCATCGACAGCACGCATGTGCAGTTTCTGCTCGAATCCGATTGGTCATTTTCAAACTCAGACCGCGACTGAGTTGTTGTGTTTAGCTTAATGTCAGTTAGCACACAAAAGATTATTTTGTTTTTTAACCTAATGTCCCAAATATAGCTGTCACGTAAGTTTGATTAATGTCGCAGTGGAAGTGTCGTCTGTTGAATTCGTTTAAGGAAATCGATCATTTGTTAAACTTTATTGTAATAATTAGCGTTAGTTGGCAGGTGCGGCTGCTAGTCAGCTGAAAATTCCAGCTAGCGTTAGCTACGTAGGTAACTAGCTAACGCTAGCTCGTTAGCTAAGGCTAGTTTGACCAAAAAACGTTTAACGTTACTGTAACGAACGTAACTCAGAGTTTGTAAAGCAACATTAAAACTACAGTAACGTTTACACACATTTCAACCGAAACACATGACGTTAAAATTGAGCGTCAGAGTTTGATTTTTCATTTGAATCTGCGATACGTGACCAAAATGTTGAAATGTTTAAAAAAAAAAAAAAAGTCTACATAGCGTAAAAACAGTTTGGTGAATTACTTTTCCACCTCAAACACTGTCGATATTCAGTGTAAGTTGCACGGTGCCAGATTTGTGAAGGGCGTGGTGTACAAGCTACAGACTCACTACCTTTAGTTTGTTTCGGTGGTGCAGCTAAGGCAAAGCCACAGTGGCATTTCACCTTTTTAATAACGTTTGGTTAACTTCATCATGTCCTTGTTGATCTGTTGCAGGATGATGGAATCGTGCCTGAACAACAAGGCTGACAGTCACGGGCAGGTGGAGGTTCAGGACATGAAGAACCTCTCATCAGAATCCGTCACTTTACCAGAGACACAGGTAAACCTTGTAATGGCTGGGTAACTCACGATGATACTGTTATTGATTTTTACTATGTCAAGAAAATTTAACATAACTCTGTAAGGTCCTAAACACCTGTTTCACTATTGAAGTATCAACTCTTTATTGCAATAAAGGATGAACCCCCTCCCTCTTATGTGCCTCCGTGCTCCACTGCTGGAAGATATTGTGGTGTTGGTGGTAGTGGATTACATATTTTTAAGTGATCAGTGATTTACTGGAGAAGTCGAGCAACATCCTCACACAGTTGAAAATGCTGATTCCATGTAATGTGATTTCTTTGTACAAAGTTTAATTCTAAATCCCCCAGTTTTTTTCTTAAAATGTTAAGGTAATGGCACACAAACTCCCTTTAACTTTTGAAGTTCCAGATCTTGGTTAGTTGTTTTGCTGTCTGCAGTATTTTATATTGATCACTTATCTAGGATCACTTGATCACTAGGTACATTCTCATGCCAAAAAAAAGTAATCTTTTACTTTCCTTTTGCTGGTTTTGAATAAACCTGGTTGTGTTGTGCAGCCTTCCAGCGTTGAGGAGAGAGAACACCTCCAGGTCTACCTCCGCATCCGACCCTTCACATCAGCAGAGAGGGAAAATGGAGAGTCACAGGTAAAAATAAAGAGAACCTTACTTAATTAAAATATACAGATAGCTGATCAGAAATTCATAACAGTTAAATCTTGCTTGGTAGCTACTTGGTTTTCTTGTCTCCAGAACTTTGTTTATGGTATTTACTCTGAAAGTACTCACTTCAAGAAATTTCATTTTTTGTCGTACAGCTCAAACATGCTGCTGTCAAAAGTGAAACGTGACTGAATCCCCCTGATAACTTAAATTTAAATAGATGTAAACAAAACATGAATAGTTCTTAAGATAATCTCTCTCTCCTTTTTTAACAGGACTGTGTTACCATCGAGCCCCCTGACACTGTTTTGCTGAAGCCTCCATCTTGGTCTCTCTCAGCAAGACTGAGCACTGACAAATCACTTCCACAGACTGGACAGCGCTTCCAGTTCTCACAGGTTGGTTTTTTCTCACATAAAAAAGACAAAATGATGACATATTTTCTTTCTGTATTTTAGTAAAGAATTGCTTTTGAATAGCCTGTATTGTAACATATATACAATCTTTGTTTGGAGTCTTAAACAAGGTCAGTAGACATGAAATGAGTGATTTTCTTATTTTTAAATTTCTGAGTTATTGATACATTTCTTTTCTTTCCTTTAATAGGTGTATGGTCCTGAGACAACACAGAGAGAGCTTTTTGAAGGCACAGTTAAAGATTTGATGAAAGATGTTCTTGAAGGTGGAAACTCTCTAGTTTTCACTTACGGAGTCACCAACGCTGGGAAGACTCACACATTTTTAGGTATGTTACACTCATATATACATTTACAAAGCACTACACGGTTAAATTAAAAATCACTGCTACATTTTGGAACATTGCTCTTCTGAAGAGGAGGTGCTTTTTAGATTAGATAAGGGATTTCTTTCCCCGACGATCACTGAAGCTTTTTATCTCCACCTTAGAACAGATCTCGTCTTGTGTCTAATCAATATAAACAACAGCAACCTGTGTTTTTTATTGCTGAAATCTCAAATTGTAGGTAAAGAATGATAAAAGTAAATATTACATTATTCACTTGTGTTGTAGTGTTGTAACTTTGTTTTTGTAGTTTCTGCTTTCCTGGTTAAGTTTGTATCGCATGTGTAAGTGTCTTATTATGCTTCTGGGGTAACAGTCAGGAAATCTGAGGTGACATTTGGTAATAGTAGGACAGTAGGAGGAGATTAAATTGTGATCTGATTTAGCATTTCTGACATACCTGAAATAGATTATTGAAGTTGAATTGAATATTACGGTCTTGAAATTGTAATATTAGAAGTACCTAAATGTAGAAAATTAAACAATTTGCTCCTGGTGCTCCAGGTCCAGATGCTGATGCTGGCATCCTACCAAGGTCTCTCGATGTGATCTTTGGTAGTATTGGTGAACGGGTTTTCAATGGAATGGACATCAAACCTCACCGCTGCAGAGAGTTCACAAGACTCACCAGGGAACAGCAGGTAGAGGAAACGACATTCAAGAGGAACCTCTTCAGACAACTTAAAGAGGTAATCTGTCTCTCTGAAACTGAGGCGAACGCTTAGATAAGCAAGACTGTGTGAGTGTTAGGAGAGCAGGAGCAGCTCTGGTCCTCCTTTAGCGTCTGTGCAGAACATTTATGGGCTTGAGTGAAAGGCAAGTAGTATAGGTAGAGAGCTGCATAGATTAAAATTATATTCCATCAGACATGCGTCAGACTGACGACCAAGATTAATATTGTACATCGTCCCACACAAATAAAATGATTAATTTAAACGTTTGGTGAGGTGAGAAATGCTTGTGAACATCAACACCTTTATTTCTTTGTTTCTTTTATTCATTCATTCATTTTTGTGACCTAGAAAATAATTTGTGCTTTGTTTCTAGTTATTACCTTTGTGTTATAGCTACAATGCTTCATAAGGGGGATGGGTTAAATGCAGAAGTCAAATTTCGTTGTAACATGTAAAATGTGATCAATGACAACAAAGCTGATTATCCTTATCCATTATCCTTAAGTCAACTTATAAATAAAAAAACCATATTGAAGTCTTGACTCTGTTGGGTCTCGAAAATGAATGAGACAGTAATGAAAATGGATTTGATGCATTTTCAACATGTTTATCTTTATTTTTGCTTTGTAGAGTGAAAAGAGCAATGTCAGCCTGTTGAACTCCACCAATAAGACTTTTCTTGAAGGCAAGAGTTCTTAAAATTCCCATTGCAAGTTTAATTAATCTAGTTTTCCATAAAATTAAGTACATTACTTCTGTTATTGGACACACTCTAGTGTGTGTTACTAGAAAGCAATCGTTTCAGCATTTGTCTCTGTTGCAGGTTCCTCTATGCTGGGCTTGGGCACGACTGTTGCTGCAGAGGACAAAATTAGCCTGCAGGTGGAAACACACACTAAATTCTCTGTTTGGGTTTCTTTCTGTGAAATCTACAATGAGAACATTCATGACCTCCTGGAGGTAGTTCCCACTGGACACCTGAAGAGGACCGCACTACGTCTGTCACAGGACGTCAAGGGCAACGCTTTTGTCAAAGGTTTGAAGGGTTATATAAACACCTTTGGCTGTTAAAGCTACATATTTAAATATTACATATTTTTGTAAATGTTTGAACAGTATCTTTGTCTCTCTCTTTTCCGTGTTTGTCTTTTCACATATTGAAGTGACTTTTTTTGACACTTGGTAACCTTAAAATTCCACGAAACATCTTTATCATGTACTTTGCTAAACGCCACCATTTTTGGTTCAAATGAAACCTTTTCAATAATTATTTAATTAATCAATACAAACATTTTTACAACATGTTTATAACTAATAGAAACACTTTGGCAGTTCTTTAACTCTGCTCTTTCTTCTTTTGTGTAGAAATAACATTTAAGAAGTCAGTTTAAATCTGTGTCCTGATGTGGTGTGTGTGTGTGTGTATAGATCTGCACTGGGTCCAGGTAAATAGTGCAGAAGAGGCTTACAAGGTGATGAAGCTTGGTAAGAAGAATCAGAGCTTCTCCTCCACTCGACTCAACCAGCTCTCCAGCAGGAGGTGAGGATGACAGCCAGCAGCATTTACAGATATTCTGACTGTTATGTACTTGTTCCTTGTCTGTGTCTTGGCATCCTTTTAATACAGAGTTTCTAAAATGTATGCTCTTTGTGTGTGCAGTCACAGTATATTCTCCATTCGCATTTTGAGGATTGAGGATATAGGAACTCTGAGGGTTCACACGGTCAGCGAGTAAGTGAACATTAAATCTGAATGTGTCGTGTACATGTGGTTATATGTGTGTAGCTTTCTGGTGGTGAAATGAGGCAGCACTGAAACAAACGAAAGCAATAAACCAAAATAAAACGTTACTAAAAAAAATCTACAGAAGTTTTTTTTAATTTTTAAAATTCTAAATGTGGTTGTGATCAGGTTGTGTCTGTGTGACCTGGCTGGCTCAGAGCGATGCGCCAAGACTCAGAATAAAGGAGAGCGTCTAAAAGAAGCAGGAAACATCAACACCTCGTTGCTCATCCTGGGAAAATGCATCAATGCACTACGACACAATCAACAGCAGGCCAAGTGAGACCTTTATGTGCTTGTGATCCTTTCTTGGTTTTTCATTGATTTTTTGAATCTGGATTTTATGTCATAGCAAAAAAATCATAAAGATTAAACATTTTCAGAGAACTAACAGACAGCTCTCCAACTCTTCAGAGCGGACACTTCATAGCACACTTTTGTTTTACACTGTGGGTGTACAGCAGACAGACAAATTATTTACTAGCTGGAGAAGACGAAAACATCTAGCAGCTAAGGAACCAGGATGTTTAAACAGGCAGCTGTTTGCAAACAGAGTAACTGTATTAGTTTAAGAATGTGATATGTGTTTTGTTGTTTTTAATTCCCCCCGGTGGCCAAACGTGAGTAATGCAGGTTTAAATAGTTGAAAGACGAATCAAAACATTATCCTCCAAATCAACTTCAAGAGTGTAGCAGCACAGTTGAGAATAAATCAAAGTCAATCACGCTGTTTGTTTTTGTTTCCTGCTTCAGGCTGCTTCAGCATGTTCCCTTCAGGGAAAGCAAGCTGACCCACTACCTCCAAGGGTTTTTCTGTGGTCGAGGCAAAGCCTGTATGATCGTCAACATCAACCAGTGTGCCTCCATGTACGACGAGACTATCAATGTCCTCAAGTTCTCTGCTGTGGCACAGAAGGTGTGTACACTTTCTTTAAGGGTCTTGTTGTGCTTTGGTTCATTGAGTCTTTAATACACCTACAGAGATAATAAATAAACAGTGCGCCCTGCCCCCCCAACAGCACCACCTGCCCCCCTTGAAGGTCAGGTTAATTTTATTTTCTAAATAATGCCAGATCCCAACAGAATTAATTGAAGGTTCCATTTCCTATAGAACAGGCCTGTAACTAAACAGCCTCATGTTATTTATCTTATGTAATTTCTGTCTCTACATGGTCGCACGTTTACAATTCTCTGCTCTCTGTATCGTGCATGGCGGCGTTCCGCCCTGATGCACATGTACGCGCTCACACAGATGAACACACTCCCACCAGCGGACAGAGAGCTCACCTTGGGCGCGACATAACACTTTTAACTAGTTTAATATACAGTTCAAATAAGTGTTCAGTTGTTATATTGACTGCTGTCATTAAAAGAAATACATGAATACCATGATTCTTTTAAGTGATTGTGTCAGTGTCTGTCAATCAGCCCCCTGCGCCACAACTACCACACTCATTTCATGTGTAGGAACTGAACAAACTTCATAAATGTTAATGTCTTAAAGGTTAAACAGTGAAAGAGATGCAACACTATAAAAAACCATATTATTAATTAGCCTCTACTTTTGCTCTTGTTTGTTTCCAGGTTGTGGTTCTGTCCAACAGGCCTCTTCCCATTATTCCCCAGAGGTCCACTAGTGAAGTGCCCTTCATTAGCAATTCTGAGAGGAAGACATTGCGTAGTAGCAGGAGGAGCTCCCTGATTGGCTGGGAGAGTAGCTTGGAGGATGTGCAGGTGGGATGGAGCAGTTTGAATCTCACTTTACTTGGCATTAATTGTATAATTTACTATAACTATATCAACATAGTTTTATTAAAATCTTTTTTCCAGGAGGATGAGAATGATGAGTATGAGGAAGAAACAAGCCTGATGGAGGAAACCATGGATCAGACCAGCAATGAAGACTGCAATGAAAATGGCAGTAAAATTCTCATTAGTAAAAAGACATACGAGGTCAGTTGCTGACATTTTAATTCTATTATGTGTTTTTAACAAAGAATGCGCTACATCGCTGAACATATAATTAAAAGAGATAGGTAGACTGTCTAAATGTAACAGGATGTGAGATTGTTGTTAAAAACCGGGACAAAAGTATAAATTTAAGATAAAATACATGAAAAACATTGAGTGGCCATAAGACTGGTGAGCTAGACTGTAGTCTGGAGTAATTAAATGACTTAAATCAGGGCTAGTTGAGACTTATATTCTTCCTTATTTTATGATTTTGCCCCCACACACCTGTATTTAGTTTTCATTACAGGATGAACGGTAGATACAGGATTTCACGTTTTAATCTTCTGTTAAGTTTCTGCTGGTGCCACATTTTTTGTTCATACCTAGGTAGACTTAGTCACCTTTTCAGTAGTGCTACTAAAATAACACGACTTCATTCATTTTAAAAATTCTGTATCTTGTGTTCCTGTTTTGTGTCCTGTTTCTCAGGCGCAGGTGGCGCTGTTGACACAGCTGCAGGTACAGCTGAAGAAGGAGAGAGCAGAGAGTCTGCTCATGGAGGCGCGTGTTAGAGAGGAAATCAGCAGAGAGTTCTCTGAGCTTTTCTCTGAGATGCAGAATGACTACAAGTGAGTCATTTGTTTTCTGTATGTCATAGTGGGTGGTGGAGTCGTACTGGGGTACATTAAATTAAGAGGTGTTCAGAGATTCCCCTTCATATTTGGAAATACAGTGGCCAAAACGTTAGATACACCTCTTAATATAATGCACTGCAGTATGACTCCACCACCCACTGTGACCTCAATATTAAACATATAGTTGAATTTGCACCTTTCTAGCCGTTTCAACACTAACTGAGAAATTATAACTAGTGGTTGACCTTTGACATTTCTAATTAATCTGCATTGGCTGATGTCTAGCAGATTAATAAAAAAAGGTGACTCACCACGATGCATTTTATAGCACTGGAATAGAGCAGTGAGTGAGATTAGCGTTATGGCGTCAATGCTGCAGCCTCCTGCAGCGGACAGGAGAGCAGAGGGAGCTCAGGTGAGCTGAGACTTTACTAGTCTATGACTATTTGTTGTTACATTTGACTTGTTACTGTTATTATGACCTGTACTAAATAGTTTGGAAACTTGAGAAGAAAGAAGAAAAAAAAGAAAACTGCCTGGTTGGTCAGTTATTAGATTTTCTTTTCATACGTGGCCTAAAATATTGACATCTATGTACAAAGTTGCCATACTAAGGTGTGTGAGTCTATTTTTAAAAGGGTAATCGTTTTGATGATGTTGAACTGAATTCTGTTTATGTTTAAGACAAAATTTTCAGATTTTTAAATCTTAAAAATTTGTGCATTTGGATCAGTGAACGTCTGGCAAGAGAGAGAGAAATCTTGGAGGAGCGAGCAGAAAGGAGGCTGGAGATCTTCAAGAACCTTATTGACAAAATGCCCAAAGCTACAGCCAGTCAAGATGAACACGCCATGGTAACACAGTCTCTCATAAAACTTATTGTCAGGTTATACGTTCTGCATGCTTCACAGGTTTTGTTGATGACCGCAACGTAATGATTAAAACAATATTGAACCAGAAGAAAATCTGAGGTTGATACTTGTCTTAGTGACTTAGTGTGGTCAAACAGCCTCAGCATACCTGACCTAAATGCTGAATAATTTATCTGGTGTTTCCTTTCTCCTGTAGAACAAATCTCTGGCGTCCTACTCTTCTGAATTGTCAGACCTAAGGAAGGCTGCTGAGGCTGCTCATAGCTGTCTGTGTTCTCAGGGAGACAGAAGTGATGCTGTGGAGGAGCTGGAGAGGAAAGTGCTGGAACTGAGTGAGCACCAGCGTAAAGTCCATGTTCACAAACACAATGGTAAAACACACTGCGATCAGTGTCTCAATCTGTCAGACAGGGAAACTTAGAGGTGCTTCTTTCCATTATAGTTTGTAGGGTTCCAGGATTAATAGAAAAATGTTAATATTCTTGAAATTCAGAAACATAAGTTCTCATGGCTTCTTTTGGTGTTTCTGTTCGAGCCAGCACACATGCAGAGATGAGGTTTTTTTTTAATTTCCTAGTTGATGCTGGTGGAGCGGAGGAGGAGGAGAAGAGGAAGCTTCTTTTTCAGCTCCAGGAGAAGTCGTCAGAAGTTGCCCGACTGGAGAAACAAGTGGCAGAGCTGTGGTCACGGGACATCTCTTTACTGGTGAAGGAGGGGAGTTCTAGTGAGAGAGAACGACTGCAGGTAAGAACCACAGACAAGAAAAAGTGTTGAATACACTGAACGAGGAGCCATTTTAAGTATCGTGATAACTCTTAACAGAACCTGTTATTACATAAGCTAGCTGAGTTTAATGATCTCCTTTCTTACAATATTAGGTTTCATAGTTTGTTTAATCTGGAGAAAAAGTCTCATCCAAAAACTCTCCTCCTCATGATAATTCAGCTCTGTTCATTTATGCTTCAGATTTACCAAAGGCTTGATGTTGAATAATTAGCTACATCAGTGGTTCTCAAACTATGGTTCCCTCTAGTGGTACGCAGGAGCACCTGAGAAAACACTGCATCCCGAATTACAAGTGTGAGTTTAAACTATACAGTGTTTTCATTCTCATGATGTTGTAGCTGAAATCTGGTATCTGAATGTCTGTCATAAATAAGAACCATGTCCAGTTTTGTTGGGTCTACGTCTGATTGGTGAAACTAGTGTGTAGAATAAATGGTAAAAAAAAAAAAAAGTAGAGTCGAGTGTTGTCTAATGTAGCGGAGTAAGAAACGTTTCTTCTTCACAAAACTACTCGAGTAAAAGTAAAACGTATGGTGCAGTAAAACTACTCTTAGAAGTAAATTTTTTTCAAAAAGTTACTTAAGTAAATGTAACGGAGTAAATGTAACTCGTTACTACCCACCTCTGGTCATAATGATGGTACTTGGAGAGCCAAATATTTTTTGAGGTGGTACCCGGTGTAAAAAGTTTGAGAACCACTGAGCTACATCATTCAGAGCTTTTACACAGTTTAACTGTGTATTGATACGTTTTTCAGTAACAACTCAGCAATATTTCCATTGTAATTTCCATAACTGCACTAATAATAATAATAATAATAATAATAATAATGATAGATACTTCCTCCTGTGTATTACAATGTCTCATGTATGCAGCATGTCATTTACGGCAAAAAAAGGTTCACTGCAAGACTTCACTTCCAGTGAAGTTTATTTTTACTTTATTTATGTCCAAGAAATTTCACATTAATCAACATGTGTGCCAGTATTAGCCAAGAGACAAATTTTTCATCTGTTGTTTCTTGTCTGGGTGTAGAAAAGCAAGTAAAACTCATGTTTGAACAAGTCAATTTATTCATTAATTCAGGAAGCATTGGCTGCCTTTGAGAAGGAGAAGAAAGCCAGAGAAGAGGCCCTTGCTGCTTTGGAGTACCAGACTATGGGAAAAGAGGAGGCACTGGCATCCTTAGAGGAGGAGAGGAAAGCAAGGGAAGAGGCTATTGCCACACTAGGGGAGCTGAAGCGAAGCAAGGAGAAGGTGCTAGCATCCCCCGAAGAAGAGAGAAAAGGCAAAGAGAAAGACATGGCCACCCTTGAAGCTGAAAGGAGAGCCAAGGAAGATGCAATTGCAGCCCTTGCAGAAATGAAGCAAAGCAGAGATGAGGCACTTGCTGCTCTTGGTGAAGAGAGGAGTAGTAAAGAGGAGGTCCAGGCTATTCTGGTGGTGGAAAGGAAGGAAATTAGCAGGTTGGTTGAAGAGAGTGAAAAGAAGCAACAGGAGGCTGAAGCACTCCAGCAGCAAGTCAGAGAGCTGACCTCCAAACTCGAAGCCAAAGAGCAACAGGTGGGCCACAATGTTACTTAAAACCATAAAATGAAACTGTAGATCCGTCACCCAATAGAAGAGTGTAACTGCCTTAAAATTGTTTTGTTTTTTTCACAGCAGAAGTTCTAGTAGTTGGGATTTGTTTTCTAGTGTTTGGGATATAGCTAAAAATGACATTAACCCAACATTTTCAATGACTTCATGAAATATGCATGTCATATATCATGATGCATATGTTAATTTATACTATTTCTGCTTCCAGAAATGTTTTGAGAGAAGTCTCATATTTGAGTTTTTGTCATTTAAAACAAAAAGTAATTGTGGAAATTACTACAGGTGGCCAGGGAGAAGGAGAGAGCTGAGCAGGCTCTAGTCCAACTACAGTCCGCTCAGACACAGCTGGCCGGTCGCTCAAAGGAGATCCAGGAGAAAACATCAGAGATCCACATGCTGATGCAGGAAGCTCAAGGCCTGAAAAAAGAACTGCTGACCTCTGCTGCGTCCTGTGGAGGTGTCAACGATCAGCCAAGTGAGGACGTGTCAAAGCTTAGGAAAAATCTGGCTGAAAAAAAGGAGAAATGTGAGAGCAAACACAGACAAATTGTGCATCTGGAGCATGAGCTGGAGCAGGCAAAGGAACAGTTGGCACACAAACAGCTGGCCTTCGACCAACAACTGGAACAATTTACTGAGAAGCTTAACCAACAAGAAACTGCTTCAAACCAGCAAGTTGAAGAGTTGCAAAAGAAGCTTCAGGAGCAAGAAGAGATGTTGCAGCAACCACTGAATGACCTCCGATCTAAGCTCGAATGCCAAGAGCAGACTTCCAAAGAAGAAGTCGAACAGCTAAGAGCAAAACTTGAGGAACAAATACAGGCCTTGGGAAAGCAGCTAGAGGAGTTAAATGACAAGCTGCAAAAACAAGAAGTGATATCGCAACAGCAGCTGGAGGAGTTAAAAGACAAACCGAGTGAACAAAAAGAAAACTCAGCCAAACTCTTAGATGATCTGAAGCAAAAGCTCGCTGAGCAGGTGCAATCTACAGAGATGCTCAAAGCCAAACTAGAAGAATCTAAGTTGAAAGGTTCAGACAGATCCTCTAACTCTGCTGCTGAAGATCTCAAGAAGGTGAACTCTGATCTCCAGACTGAGGTTGCATCCCTGAGGGCAAAAGTGTCCAGCATGGAAGAAACAAAGGAGAACTTCCAAACTGAAGCTCAGCTAGCCTCTTTAGAGATGGAGAGAATGCTAAAAGAAACAAACAAGCAGGTGGAAGAGAAACTAGCAGAGGTGGAGAAAGCTTCAGCAGAGAGAGAGGTAGAACTGCAGAAGAAGCTGCTTGAAAAAGAGGCATTGGTGACATTGCTGCAGAAGAGTCTGTATGAGGCACAGGAGCGGCGGGAGGAGGAGGAGAGCCAAGCGGTCCAGGAGGCCCGGCGGAAAGAGGTGGAAAGGCGCAGGGAGCTGCTGGCTGTGGCACACGAGGCCATCGCTCAGAAGGACACAGAGCTGGAAAAGAAGGCAGAGGAGATCAGCAGGTAAGCGGTAACTTGCTTTAAACACTGAAAGTATAAGTTGAAAGTATGCTGTCCTGTTGTGGGGTGAGTTATTATCCTCTCGTCTGAGATCGTCCTCCCCTGAGACATAGAGAAAACAAATAAACAGAGAGAAGCAGTCTTGTCATGTCTCTCCTGTCCTGGACTATTTTATTTTGACACTGTGAAATATATTTTATATAATTTTTCCCTTTCACCTCTCCACAAGTACCATGGTGCCCAGGTAGAGTTGTATTAATCTGTCCATTGTACTGTAATATATAATCCTTTCTTTTTTAAGACAGTTATTTTATTTCGTGTCACTCTCCCAGACTAAAAGAAAATGCCAAGCATGATGCTGAGAAAGTCAAGAGCCTCAGCCTCGACCATCAGAGGAAGGAGGAAGATTTCTCAGACCTCAAAGAGAAATTAGCTGACTACAAGAAGCAGATCCAGCAGATCCAGAAGGAGGTATACTCATATTTTTTAAGGCTTTCCTGTTAATTTGCTGCAAAGATATTTATCTAGTGTGTAAATATTTGTGAGTTATTTAAAATAAATGTTTTCTCTTAAAGGCCTCACGTTATGTTTCTCTCTTAAAAATGTTCTAAAGTGTTTATTTGCAAGTTGAAGAAAGTTAAATTAAGGCAAACGTGGTCAATGTGACTTATAAATCAGACACAATCAACAAAAAACATGTATGTTTCATGTATAAAACTTTTCTTTATGCATGAACTTGTTTTTTTAATCTGTGAAGATCTCAACAATGAGAGAAGAGGAAAAGGCTTTGAGGCAGAAGCTGGCAGATGCTGAGAAAGCTAAGAAGCAGCTTCAGTTAGACCTCTCAAACAGAGACAGAACCATCCAGCAACTCAAATTGGTAAGATGATACTGTATGTCTTTCCTTTTTCCATTTACCAGACCAAGTCTCTGAAGGCTTTAGCTCTGAACAGGGCACAGTCTTCTTTTTGTTGTCAGTAAGCAAGCCAGCAGATTTCCCTTTAATTACCTTCATACTGGTATATTGATGAGCCATCTTCATTTATCTCTGACTGTTCATGTCCTCCCAAAGGAACAATCATCTGACACTAAGTCTGACCAGACACTCCAGCTCTACCAGAAGGCCTGTAAAGGTACAGTGTTTGTCTCTGTGTGTGCTTCAATAGAAGAAAAGCATTTTGTTATGTTTGTGCATAGAGATCTGCTTTTGATATGAGAGTGGACACTAATTTGCATGTTATCTGTTGATCTGTTATTGGTTTCTAATTAGTCAAAAGACTGCAAGAACAGCATGAAGACTTTTACTTTACTTTACTGTACTTTACTTTACTTGGCAGATGCTTTTATCCAAAGCGACTTACAAGGGGAAGACACAAGCAATTACCATTCGGGTT
>JAUMHL010000008.1:8537335-8549065 GCA_032362345.1 Sandelia bainsii | reverse complement strand
TCTGTAAATTATGAGTTACTACAAACTAAGAGCCCTGATAAGACCCAAACTTGTCAAGAAGAAAAACATGCTAGGAAGTGTTAAGTGCTAGACTTTTTTTTTTTTTTCTAGCCCAGTTAACCCATTCAGTGTCACAGCCTTTATTACAAGTCTACAAGTATGTTTTCGAATGTATGTACAAGTATCGAGTGTAACAGGGTATTTCAGGGTTTTTTAATGGTAATAAAAAACACTTGATATTTAAGACTTGGCTGACAATTTGCTGCATAGATAAAGGTGAACACTGCGGGTTACACATATCAATAGTTTGTTGCTTTTTGTTTCTTTTATGTTTCATGCTTACTTGAAAATATTCTATAGTCTAGGAAAAGAGTCATGTCTAACAGGAGAGACGGTGCCCAGACTGAATCTCCCACGTGTCTTCTTCTTGAATTAAACTCTGAGTCTGTCCTGCCCTCTGATCTGTTTTAGGCAAGGACAGGGAAAAGGAGAATTACCTCCCTGAGGGAAGAACATTTTATAGTACATTTATTGCTGTTAGGGTGTCAGTTAGTGTATAAACCTGTAATGTGTGTTGTTGTGCATGTGGCTGTCTGAGTGTGCTTTTATTGATTTGTAGACGTTGAAGCCAAAGAGCGTGTGATGGAGGACATGCGTTTGGCTCTGACAGAGCAGGAAGAGACGCAGGAGCAGATGGAGCAGGTCCTGGAGGAGAAACTAAAACTCATCCAAGAGCTCTGCAGTGGTAAGACATAGCATCGGAACAGAATAGTGAAAAGAATCAAGACTTAGGATTTGGCCCATGGACAGCTTTGTTTAATCCTCTTATACTTACAAGCTGCACAGAAACAAGACTTTTTGAGAACTTGTTTTGGAGTAAACTTATATATATTCCTGGAAACAAAACATTTAATTGGATACTAGAGTCGTACTAAGTCAGCCTGTGTTGAAAGGACACTGAAGGGCACTGAAAGGACAGAAACGGCATAAAAAAAATCCTGAACAAACATGCACAAATACACACTGGTGCCTTTTTAATCTACAGTGTAAAATGTGATTAGTGAAGAGAAACTTTTTTCATAAGTTTTATAAAGTTGTAAAACTACTTCCTTTCTTCTTTGACTGTCAGTATTTTGTTGAAACTAGTGTATTCACTGTTGGTGATATTAACCATTTCAGAGGTGGAGAAACTGAAAGGGATCCTGCTGCAGCAGGACCATGGAAACAACACGCACCACCAAGTCAGCAGCCCTTCAGATGACCTGAAACTGGCCAAGGAGGCAGCTGCCCAGTCTCTTGAAAGCTTGAAGGTAATGGTTGGGGAAACTACTGTTATTGTGTTAGCTGGTAGACCTAGAAAAAAAGTGTTCTGCAATGCAATCGAGTGATTGAACAAAAAAGAAACATTCAAATAGGAATATCGATGATTGATTATTTGTCATTATTGACAATGTGTCTGTGGAGATTCTCAATTGTCCAGTCAGTGCAAACATATTTGTACATTAACTCATTTGCATTTCTCAACAGAAGCCTTTAAAGCAGGTCCAACAAAACATATTTTTTCCTAACAGGGAAATCTAGTAAACAGATCACACCGATCAGGGTGGCTTGTGTTTCTGTATGATGTAGGCCATTGTAGGTTCACACACTTTGTGTTGATTGTAAGCATTTAATTAGACATTTCAACTCAAAGAAATACTTTATCAGACATCCCTTTTTAAAAAGCAACCCTTTTGTTTACAGCTTTGTACAGAGAAACACCAGGCAGAACGCAGAAAGTGGCTAGAGGAGAAGCTCTACCTGATCAGCCAAGCTAAAGAAGCGGAGGATAAGAGGAATCAGGAAATGAGAAAGTTTGCTGAAGACAGAGAACGCTACACTCGCCAGCAGAGCCAGTTGGTAAGACGAGGATATAAAAACACTCAAAACACAGGCTAAAACATGTTCTGTAAAAGTGCTACCATTAATGTCAAAGCGCAGCTGAGACAAATTTAAAAGCCAAGTCTGACAATGTGGAGCTTAAATAGCCACAATACAGAGAATAAACCCTTTTGATTTCTGACAGAAAATAGTACGCTACAATAGTCTAACCTTGTTCATTTTCTCTCTCACACGTATGCAATAAGAAACTGACATGTTCATTTCCCTCTTTGTCAGGAGTCCTTGTCGTCCCAGCTGGCAGAGAAAGAGCAGACCATGGAGAAGTGGAGGAAGGAGAGAGATACTCTAGTAGCAGCTTTGGAGATCCAACTAAAGAAGCTTCTCTCCAGCCAAGCAGAGAAAGACAAACTCATTCAACAGCTACGCCAGAGTACCTCACAGCTACCACAAGAGGTCAGTATAGCATCAAGATGATAACATATAGAGGGACCACACACTGAAGATTTAAACTGCCAGAACTGGCTGCTTTTTACATCACAGACACTCACTGTGAGAATTTAGGTGTAACATCTTAAATTGTTCAGTCTGCTACAGTTATTCAGAGGAGATTGAGATGAGGAGGTGGTTTAAGTGACAGAAAATGTCAGGCTATGTGTTATTTGCAGCTGTAATGTCTCAAATCTCTTAGATAAAATCCCACTTACATATCAAGTCCTTAGGCTTTTAATAGATTATTTAGTGGCACTAAAAAAAGTAGCTACTCTCTTCTCTTTGAACCATCCCAGTATGTTTCTCCTCTTTGCACACTCCAGTCAGAGATGTCAGAGCGGTTGATTCCCATCATCCATCAAAGTAAAATGCTTACTGTGATATTGTCAGGGTTTATTCACAGGTGGAACTTTGCTGACAGTTTGAACATGCACTGAGCATCGTGTCAAACTGGTTTCTTCTCTGTTTCACGTAGTGTTGATTTATCCTTTGATATGATATTTATTGGCAGAGAAGGGCCCTCATGTTATGCAGTGAAAGACGATGTAAGAAAATCCCTCAGTAGTACTGTAAGCTTTCCAAAAGAAGGGACTGATAAACATTAACAACATACGGAGTTAAATAAAAGTTAGGCTCACTACCAGTTGAGTCCTGTAATTTTGCACAGCAGAGGAGTGCTGGGGGAAAAGATTAATTTAAGTTTTGTCACAGTTTTTGAGCAGCGTCCTGTCCTTTTGGGTCATTCCTTAGACAAGCGCTTTCTTTCCTTCTTTATAAAATGCAGGAATTATTTTAGGCAAATCAGCATTGTAAATGTGGAGCCATATCTCAGTCCCACATTGTTTTCATTGTGGTATTTTACACTTTGCTCCCACATTTTGTCCTCGTTGAGCTTTGTGTGGTTTTCAAAATGACATAATTTAATTAATTGTGTCCAGACAGCTTCCCCAGAATAACTAGAGAACAGACTGTGTGAAGGGCAGGCTGTAATGATTCATCCAATCACACTGATGCTGGGCTCACTGTCTGATACAGCTAGACAGCTACAGCTACAAGCCTCTATCAGGCAGAAATTGAGAGGGAATTCCAATTATTTTTATGCAGATATCTCTGTATGGGAAAAGCCACAAACAATATGAAGAAAACTTGATAAATGTGACAAATAAGGGAAATGTCGAAGCTGGTGCTAATCATTCACCAGTATTACTGAAGGCATTGCTTAGAATTATTGATTCTTTTTTAAATAAAGAATAATTACAATTTCAGATGGAATGCTGTCATGGTTTTCAAAAATAATAGAAAAAATAAAAGAACATGGTGGTTGTTTTAGTGAGAGCATATTGGACTCCATGATCCCCCCCCAGTCCTGGTCTAATGGCAGACTAGGTACAGCCAGCCCTCGGCTATGTTAAGTGATATAAGTGATGTAGCAATAACTTCATCTGACCAAGTAGTCAGATGAAGTGATCTGCTCGACACCTTGGAGACACATGTATATTGACAGGTGTGATGTACAGATGTGTCCCCTCTGTCCAGTAAAGCCAAGTGTAAACACATCCAACACAAAATATGAACATAAGCTTCATGAAAAGGGTTTATCTGTAGACCTGTTGCATTAGTTTGTATTACACTGGAAACTGGGAAATGCAACAAGTGCATTATATTAGCATGACAGAGTCAAAGCGACAGGGCGATGTGCAATGAAAAGCATATGTGCTGAAATGACCACATTGTTGTCTATGTGCATCTTAGAAGGGTTAATGTCAGTCATCAGGTTCTTCTGGAATCCATTCAGAGGTTGTTGTGTCATTTCCATACACCGCCTCATTTTAAAACTGTATTTTGCCCCTGGGTCATATTGTTGTCTGTAAAATGAAATATATTTTCTGAGATGAGGGTTAGGAACCACAATCAGGAAGAAATTCCATCATGTGTTTCACATAGAATTCAATACTTGTCCTTTGTCCTGATTATGCCTGGGGATGTATATGTTCCCCTCATTCTCTGAAGGAAATATTACAGTCCTGAAGATTACTCGCTATTGGTTGAATTACAGGCACTTTAGTGTTTTTTTTGTCATGGGTGGTGTGAAGCACTGGAAAACAGTTTTTCAAGACAAGCAGGAAAAAAATCCTTATTGTCCTTGAACTTTATGTTACAGGGTGGTGATGGTGTTTCAGAGCTGCAGTCTGCTTTGTCTGAGAGGGACGCAGAGATCCTGCGACTGAAGGAAGAGGTCAAGGTCTTGACAGCCGAAAGGGAGGACACAGTCACACACGTGAGTCTTAACGGTTTACTCCACACAAAACAAAAATCTTTTTTAGTGTCCAATAACCAGACATACTTGTTTGAATATTGACTGTGGAAAGGATTGTGGTTTCAGCCGTTCACATAGCAGCGGTGGACAGTGTGCAGGTGCATTCTTTCATGGGATGTCTTTTCCTTAACTTCTTTTTCTTTTTCTGTGTAACTAAGTAAGTAGTTTAGGGAATTAAGTTCTACCCTTTTGAATCATGTTCGATAGAGTTTTTATCTGTGGAATTATACTTTAATTTTGTAATGAAATTTGCCTTTGGGATTAATAATTTTTATTATCTTGAATCTTAAAGCTTTGTGTCAAGGAGAAGCTTTCAATAGTGATGGTTATATACTGAAAACAACTGAATATTTAGTTTTATATGAAAAAGTTGCATGTTGAATCTTTAAATTAAGGCTAAGATTACCCACAGTTGTTTGTATATCGAGGTAAATATTAAGGATGCACCGTTCTGATATTAATAACTGATCTCGGCCCCGATGTTGCCTAAAGAGCTATACCCGCTGTATCTCAAAATTTCCCAACAGAGGAGGAATTCTGAAATTTACAGAATTGTGTAGTTTACCTGTAAAGGACTGGCAGCCAGAAGTCCTCCATAGAGGCTGTAGTGGAAGTTGGCAGTTGAATGTAGTGTAATGCATTCAATCCATCCTTGTATTTTATGGATATTATAGTTTTCACACATTGTATTAGTTTTCATTTCTAATTTTGCTTATAATAGACTAAAAGCAATGAGACCCCTACTACAGTGGTTGGGAAACTTCAGAGTGAAACCATTAACAGGACGTCTGGAAGGAGGAGGGATACCAGAGCTTCAGTCAGCAGTCAGGTAAACTCAGAGAGAGATGACATGAATATGCAAAAGATGCCAAGAACACAAAAACTCAAGCTGCTTTCAGTATATGTTGTGCTGTCAAGTCAAGGCCTCCTTAGTACCAACTAAATTACCTTATTTGATATAGTTTGTTCTCCTGATGAGGGCTGTGTGACTTGCGGTTTTTCCCCATTTACCTTTACAAGGCACATTTTATTGATTGAAAGTGAAGACTACAAAGCTGGCATTTGAAAGCCTAAATCTTGCTCAGCAACAGTTTGCCTGTTGTTGTGACTGATGTGAACGCCTGTAGTAACTGACAGACCAGCCAGTATCATCAGAACAAGAAGCATTTCTGCCTTGAATGACAATGAAGCAACCCTTAATCTCAAAATGATCTGTCGTCTCGCAGGGCTCAGCTGGCTGTCCGTCAGTGCTGGACTCCTCTGAGATTTCCACAGAGAATGGCAGGACGAGCCGCTTTCCTCAGCCGGAGCTGGAGATCTCCTTCAGCCCTCTGCAGCCAAACCGCATGGCTCTGCGTCGTCAGGGAGAGGAGAACACAGTCACCGTCAAAATCACCCGCTCAGCACGCAAGAGAAAGAGTGGGGAGATGGACAAGGTAAGAACTGATCAAACACACATAGACGGTTATTAGTTTTTAATTAGCTAAACATTCTAACATCTTTTGCCCTCCATATTTACATGGATACATTTCCTGATATGTGCCCAGCTACAAAAAAATGCTGCATATGAAAACATCCTGCTACATGAATCTATATTTGCACACCTAACTAATAGTTTAGTAGGTAACTAAAAAACAACTGCACAATAGCAGCTTCAGAGATGTACCTTTTCAGTTATTTTTGGAGATGATAGTTGTTTATTTTCCTCATTGTCTGTGGAGAAATGGTTACTTCTGGGAAAGTGAGTGAGTGCTTTCACACGTGAGCCATTTTCTATACATTTTTTGCACTGATTTTGAAATACTACAGTGGTATATTGAATGAACTGCAGTTGATTCTGAATGTTAGTATATAGATTTGATCACAACATGAAGAATAGTTACAGAAAGGCATTGACTAGCATCTGTCAAGTTTTTTCCTTGCTCTACTGGATGATTAAAAATGCAGAGCTATGCATTGCTAGAAGGTTTCAGGTGGTTGTTCTAATCCACTTTGGTTTGCAGAGTATCAAAGGTGCTTTTGACTGTCAGTGGTTCCACCTTTCCACAGTGTGCCACATGGAGCTGTACACACATCATACGTTGGTGCAGCTCTCAGAGAAATTAGGATTAGTTAGTTTGGAAGCTATGGATCTTACTGCTAATACAAACATGGCAGAATTGTTGTCACATCACATTGAGACCAGAATTGAGATTATATTTCAATTTATTGTGCAGTTCTAGGTAAAAAGGCGTAAAAGCTGCCATCACACATTAAAACATGCATACAAAACATGTACGGAACAATGGGAAACAAAAATTTTTGCCAGTACACAAGTACAGAATTTTTTTTATCAGTCTAACCAAGACAATTGTGCAATTGCTAAATGCATTTTGTATACTGTGTGGAAAATGTATGACTAGTAAAAGTAACAAGGTCAACTAGCCAATCCCATCTGTGCCATTGGGGAAACAGAGTTCTCATCTGGTGAACTGGTTGATCTTATGGATGTTCTGTGAAACCAGCTGCAAGTCACACATTGTTGTTAAAATAAATCTCAGAACAGATCAAAGAGGCTCCATGGAAACATGAGTTGTATAGAATAGTGAAGCTGCACAGGAGGATGAATTAGGTTAGGGTTAGGATGTTTTCAGGACACTGTCTTGCTAGAATTTACTTAAATGCAACAGAGGAGCTGCACTTATGTTAATTTGTTTGTTTCAACTAATTCAAGGGAAGTAGGCTAATGCCTCTGTTACATTTCTCTCCCAAAGCCATGTGACACATGCAAATGCTAATATGAGCATGTGTATATAGTACAGAAATGCATTTTAACACAGAAAGCCTAATGTACACACATGGAAGAGTTTAAAACAAGTAAATGCCTGACTCACATGCAGTATTGTTGAACGCACTCCAGTATATTTGCACATAAATCGAAAGTTACACAATTACTTATATAATTGTTATTTATTGTTGTGCCATACAGACTAGCCCAGTTTTTTAGTTATATATGTAAATTATTGAATATTAAAATATTAGTGGATAAATTAACATGATTACTAATGAAATAGTGCATCTCGCTTAAACTTAAACACACTAAATTAGGCAGATATTCCATGTCATGTCCATGTCTTATAGTTTCTAATGTGTAAATGTTCTTAATTTTCAACTGTGTGTAAAAGCGTATTTGTGGTGTTCTTGGCTTTACAAGTTATTTTGTATATCTATATGATATGATATAGTAAAACTAGTAAAAACACTCTCACATATGTACCCCCAGCCTATGGATGAGGGAAAACTAGGTCATTAATCATAGATACCTCTTACAAGGAGAATCATACATGCACTCACTTTAGTGCTCACACACACACACCCTCCAGGAGAACACATTAAAGAAGCATCTGGCACAGAAGAACACAAGGTCGGATACAGTTCACTTGTCACATCACCATCCCTCTGTCACTCTCCCGCAAAGGGTAATGCTGGTTGCACCTTGTACAACTTCTGTTTCAGAAATAATTTCTTTTTTTCCCCCTCTTGAATCATGCATCTTGAAATCTTATCCTATCTTCACCTGAAAAAATGCTGAAAACAAGAACTTGATTTAGGCTAGATATTAAATGCATCATAACACACAGTAAACCATAATCTTTAACATCATTTCTACTCAGATCTTCTACTTATTATTGACTGTTTGTTCAGAATGTAAAACATCAGATATGAAAAACCAGGTGTCTGAACAAAGAGAAGATTAGGTACAGTAGGTTCAGTTTTCCTGCTACATTATTTAGTTGGTACACTAGATTGTGCATCTGAAAAATTATCAGTAAATAAATTGTAAATATGGCTTCATTAAAGCATTATTGCTTGTATGTTTTATGTATGTATCGTTATTGTAGTTATAAAGTTTTAGCTGCTTCTTGCTCAGCTTGTAAATTGAATTGAATTTCTCTTCTTTTTACATAAACCCAAGTGGCAGCGTGCTTGGGAGGTGCTGATATATTCTGAGTGGTGATGCATGAAAATACCTTATGCCGGTAATTTGGACTTGCACATGTTGAATTAGCCTTAGGAGTCGCATTGAAAGTTAACTTGGATAAAAAAATACTCCTACCTCCAGGTAGGATATGGACAAGTTGTTTATAAAGCCTCCGTCTACGGCCGAGGAGTAATACTACTCGTAGGAAAGCATTGCGACATCACTGTAATCCACTGTGTGAAATTGTCCTCCAGCTCATTCCAGCTCCTTGGACAGTGTCCTTGGAGAAGACACTGAACTCCAGCTTACTCTCTGTGGGTTAGGCCAGTGCCTTGCATAGCAACTCTGCCCTCCTCAATGTGTAAGTCAAAGTACAGTGACCTTGAATGAAACAAAACATTGATACATGTGCTCTATAACAGCACCTTTTTAACCCTTTCTGTAGCTGGTTATTTCATTTATAATATGAATTAACCAACCACCTAAGGCACCTACATGTACCAGCTTTGTTCCGCAAGGAAACTGTCTCGTATAGAGTTTAAAATCCAATGGACTGAACATTTAAAAGCAAATGAACTTACTCAAGCTGCCCATTAAGGGGTAAATAATGTATATTTCATTAAACTAAACAACACTGGTTTGAACAAAGTGTACTTTTAGCTCATGATTGAAGCAGACAGCTCATGTCGCATTGGCATTTTTGTTAAAATAACCCAAGTGTTGCTATTACTGCCTTTACGTAAATATTTTTGGACCTCAGTTTTACAGTCTTCCTCATTCCATGGAAGGCAAACCCCATTGCAAAAAAGATTACTTTTGATACCTTACTTGAAGGAAAATGGAAATTTGTACAAAACCAAAGAAGCCAAATCACAGTTCTCTAACCTTAAATGTCTGAACATATTTTTGTTGGTACAAAGAAAGTACTGAACACTAAACCTGCAACTCAATTGAAACAGGCTTCTGATTGTGCCAGACCTATTTCATTGTTTTCCAGATATTTGATCCATTTTTCAAGAGGACACCTGATATTGTAAATCTCCACTCTTTAATATCTTAAAACTATCCACTGTAAGAACCATGTGAGGATGTTAAGTGTCCCTAGATGTCCTGACAAAAGCTCATTGGAACATATTAGAACACATTCATTAAGCAAGTCCTCATCTGGTGTGTGCTTTTTTGATTTAGCCTCCTATTCTGTTATGATGACATTTTCTGAGTGGTTACCAGCAGTGGGAGTGTTTATACAAGGGTGAAAGCTCTGCCATGAACCCTAAAGTAATTCTGCATGGCGGACATGGCGCCAGGCGAGAACAGCTGTGAGAACAGCAGACAGGAGAAAGATATAAATGTATATGAATCAGAGAAAGATGTGTGTGGAAACCAGGAAGTAGGCTTAGCAGAACTAACCTGCAACAACTGTGTGCCACTTCAAAAAGCTAATAAGAAAATAGCTGACCTGAGAGAGGATATTCGGCGGCTCTCTGATGAACTGCGGCAGAAGGAACAGTTGCTGACAAGTTACATGGAAGTAGCTTGCAAACAACTAACGCAGATTTCAACCCTCAAAGCCACAATGCAGGATACCCTCGTATGGGATTTGTCCAGCTGTCCCCGGCCTTCTGCCTGCTCCACGCCGGGTCGCTTTGAATCCTGGGCTGAAGTGGTCGTTCGCGGACGAAAGAGACTTCAAGACGGGCCTGTCCCATCTCCTCGACTGAGCCTGTCAAACCCCCCTGCAAAGGAGGGAACTAATCTAGAGGTAACTAATGCACACTCCTGCCATGGTAACAGCCATCCTCTCCTCGTCCTCTGTTCTCTCCAACTACATTAATTGTTGGAGATTCCATAGTAAGAAACATCTGCTTCTACAATGCTGTGACCCACTGTCTCCCAGGTGCTACTGTACCAATGATCATGGACAAACTCCCAGGAATGCTGAATACACTTCCTTCCTCTGTCACCCGATTGATTGTACATGTAGGCACTAATGACACAACCCGACAGCAGTCAGAACTGACTAAGCAACATTTTAATGAGCTTTTTAACTTTTTACACTCCTGCGGGAAGACTGTTTTTATCTCTGGTCCTATTCCCACACTGTCCCGCGGGGTTGGGCGTTTTCCTGGGCATCATTGACAATTTTGATGACAAAATTTCAGCATGTTACAGGTTCTACACACAATAAAGGACACACCTTAGATTTAGTTATTTCAAAAGGCCTGCATATTTCAGAAGTAACGGTGGCTGATGTTGGCATTTCTGATCATTATAGTGTGTATTTTGATTTTACTATCCCTGCTAAGACCAATAGTATCAAACCAAATGTCGTCAAAAAGCGCTATACTAATGAAAATACGTGTATGTTGTTCATACAGGCATTCGCAGCCACACCAGTTCCACTCTCAATCCCTACTACTGATCTTATTAACTGTTTTAGTTCTAAAGTGTTGAACATTATGGATAATATTGCTCCCCTAAAAAAAGTTCTTCCTAGTAAAAAAAAGATGCCCTGGAAGAATACAACACCAGTAAAAACTAGAAAAAGAGAGTTTAGACAGGCAGAACGCAGGTGGAGGAAAACTAAACTACTGATTCACTATGAAATTTACAAAGACAAACTATGCATCTACAACAAGGAATTGAAAAGTGCAAGGCAATCTTTCTTTTCAGAGATTATTAACAGAAATAACAATGCACGTACATTATTTACAATTGTGGATAGACCAATCCCTCAGCACCAGTTCCTTCTGAATTTTTATCTGTTAAAACATGTAATGAATTAGCATCTTTTTTCACTGAAAAAATCCTAAGAATTAGACAGTCAGTCTCTACCTCTGGCAAAAATATTATATTATCTGTGCCTGCTCACAAGACCACCTTAGTCAGTTTAGCACATTTTGAAGTTGTGGATCATGCTACACTGTCAGAAACTGTCCATCACCTTAGACCTACTACCTGCTGCCTACCTGTACACTTTCTTAAAAAGGTATTTCATTGTGTGGCAAACATATCTTTTCTAGCAAAAGTCATTGAAAAAGCAGTGTTTCAGCAGATTCACAAATTCTTAGTTCAACACAAT
>JAUMHL010000008.1:8473277-8484752 GCA_032362345.1 Sandelia bainsii | reverse complement strand
AGCAGCATAACTAAGATGGTTCAGAGTCACCTGAGCCAACTCTAACTATAAGCTTTATCAAAAAGGAAAGTTTTAAGATGATGCTGACAGATCTTCCTTCTGTGCTGCAAAACAGTTTCTTTCGACAACCAACCGTCACTGAAACGAGGCCCGCTGTGATCACCTGTGCAGGTGTGGACTGAACCATGTGTCCTGACCAGAGGGGTGCGGTGAAACAAACACGTTCAGATCGTCTTCACGGTAAATCAGACTTCTGTCCCACTACAGTACAAAGTTTCTAACATCTGTCCCTAATTATTCTTCTCTGTAAATGTTTGACCAAATACAAAAACCTTGAAAAAAAGTTCAGGTACTGTGAAGCTTCTCCCTCTGTTCACTTTTGAACATACAGCTCTGGAAAAAACTAAGAGACCACTGCAAAATTATCACTTTCTCTGATTTTGCTATTTAAATGTATATGTTTGTGTAAAATTAACATTTTTCATAACTCCCAAATTCAAAATACAAATATTGTCATTTAGAGAATTTATTTGCAGAAAATGAAAAATGGTCAAAATACCAGAAAAGCGCCAGTGTTTTCAGACCTCAAATAATGCAAACAAAACAAGTTCATATTCATTTTTACCCAACATATTAATAATGTTTTAACTTAGGAAATGTTCAGTATTTGGTGGAACAACCCTGATTTGCAATCTCAGCTTTCATGCGTTTCGGCATGCTCTCCACCAGTTTTTTACCATTTACAAAGGGGTTCCGGTCTGGAGATTGGGCTGGCCATGACAAGGTCTTGATTTGCAGTGGTCTCTTAATTTTTTCCAGAGCTGTATGTACGTCAGTTTGTTAGTTGCAAATTGAAATGCGTCCTTATATGGTAGAAAAAACTGTAAAAGAGTCCGAAGTGTCATGAACAACATCCACAAAGCTTGAAGACCTGATTTGTGAGAGAATCTGACCTTTAAACAATATTCAGGGGCCCATTCACTGACTCAAACTCAATTTAAATCACCTGACATTATCACAGGGGGTGCTACAGCCCAAATATTTTCACTACTCTGTCTGTGGCATACTGTTAAATCAAATTAGCTTACAGAGCCTACGACCAGGTGTTCTTTTGTCTGATCAGTCTAAAACTGTTCAGTATCACACAAACAATGGAAAGCTGTAAATTCCCACAACTGAGAAGTTGGAACAGGGGTTTGAAACATCTGGCTCCTGGATCTCAAGACATGAGAGGGACCTAACATGTTAACGGACCGGTGGCAGAGTGCAAAGAGACAGCAGAGACTTACTGCGCTTTAGGAAAGATTAGTTGGTATTTTTTGTGGAAAGCAATATTGCTGAAGCACTGAGCTGATGTAGGGTATCTCATATTGTAGAGAGACCTGGAAGAGTTGCTTAAGTCTTTCTCTCAGTATTAAGCTCATCGGAGAAGATAAGTATAATTTATTCAGTCATATTGTGTAATCCAAACTGTAGCTGACAGTGATGTCAATTGCAGAAATATGCTAATAAATTAACAGAAATTATAACTGAACAGTTGAATAAATATGAATTATTATAATCTGAGAATGCGAGTGCAGGTGCAGTTGGACAATCAGACTTGTGCCCTCAGCATTTGTGAAACTGTGGCTATAGCACCAGTATTTTCTTTTTGTTATAGTCTGACTATAAAGATTTGTTTGACAGAATAAAGATGTCTTAAAACATGAAACAGCCTTTCTCAGTGCTGAGTGAAAAAGCTCAGCTGAGCGGTACAAATTGCAGCATCTTCTGCCTCAGTCCTGATAAGTGCACATGCAGGCAGCAGGTCTCTCAAAGAGCAGATGAGGTGCAGCAGGCTTAAACTTTAACTGATAAGTCAAATGAAAATTGATTATTTCTTGGAACACATACGTTGACGTACTTTCAGTTCCTCATTGTGGACGTGTCTCGTTTGTCTTGTTAGAATCAATTAGTATTAAAAGAGCATCAAATAATCTGACCCTTGTCTCCAGCCTCCTGAAAGCAGAAATGTCAGCGGCTGGTGCAGAACAACAGCTCTGTCACATGTACTGAGATCATGTCATGACGTTGTGCAGTAAATCTGCACTTTCTTAACACTTTAGCTTTAAATATGCTGTGACCTTTTACTCACAAAGGTTTAATTTATATCATTCAGTTCAAGACTTCTTCAAAGAGAAGACTGAAACTCTAGCAAGTGAAAAGCATGAGAGGAGGAAACGCTGACTCTTTTGACTGATCCCTTTCTGATAATGCACCTGTTGCTTTTGTGACAGAATCATGGTCAAACGTACATGGACTCTCTTCACATGAGGCACATTTGTGTGATTCTGATCTGGGGATATTTCTGGTCTCAACAAGAGACACATGCACAAAGACAGCTGCTTAAAGACACATTTTCCCAGTTTGGTTTGATAAAAAAGATTAGCCTGCACAAACCTGAGCTCCAACCATCACTTTTGGCATGGAGTAAAATCACAAAACTGAATTTTAGCTAGAGTGAGTATTATTTTTAAAATTCTAAATGCAAAATGATCCTCTTCTGGGACAGAAATCGCAAATTTCACAGCATCAATCAATATCAACCAATAAATCAAACATAATCAGGAAAGGAGAGTATTAAAGGTAATCAAAAGGAGATCGAGACTGAGAATGTGTAGTGGTGACACGATGCATGGAACCAACAACAACAGCTTGATGAAGACGGGTGTAGGATGAAAGTGAAAACAGGCGTGCAGATTGGAAACAGAGTGATTGGTTGTTGTTGTCAGAAACTGATTGAATCAAGTTTCGCATGAATTACAGAATCACAACGACAAGATCAGAGTGAGAAAATGAGTCTCTGTGCTTCTCCAGTGCTCAGCTCTACGTAAAGACGCTGAACATCCCTGCAGTAGATTTTTACATCTGTGAGTCACATTGTCTGTACATTTATTACATTTTTTGACATTTGTAAGATTGAGAAACACCAGCAGAGACTTTGACATTATCTCAGAAATAACAGCACCAATCCGTCTCAGGACTGACATATAGACACAAACAGACACAGAAAACCATTCACACCATCTGCCTACCTATGCAGGCAACTCAGTCACCAATTAATCTACTGTATTATAATTAATTACTTAACTAACTATATTACATCTGACATCCAGTGAATAGAGTGTGATGTGTATTTGTAACACCAGACATGTCAGGTCACACATAATTACTTCTCCCTCACTAATGACTTCTCATTTTAAAATGTGTATCAAACTACCATCAGTTAAACGCCTCCGACTGATGCTTCACATTAAAAGTCTTTCAAAAAGAAGGAGATGTGTCTGTTGAACTGCTGGAGGCCCTTTGATGGGAAACATCTGATGTGTTTCATGCAAAAATAGACACGTGGAATCAATTGTAGTTATAAAAATTAAATAAGAAATTATTTTATATATTATATTTATATGCTTTTCAGCATGAGGTAATAAATGTAGCCAGTAAACCCAGTGAACCGCAGCATACTCTGGATTATACCCCTAGTGGTTTATAGTCCATACTTCGCAGACTGCAAATATTGCCTATGATAAACTAAATAATGTTCTTTTTATATTTTAATGAGAGGATGTTTTATGTGTGAAATATGATATTAAATCTAATTTGAAGGCTGTAAAACTTTTAAAAGGTTTGGACACAATTCAGCATGCTGAAAAATCATAAAATCCAAGTGGGTTTTGTTATTACTGATATTATTAATACTAATCTGACATCACCACATACTGCAGGTCATTTCAAAGTCTACCAGCAAAAGCTTTGCCTGTTTATTCTTACACCTCAACATGGGAACTGTTAGTGGGCTCCTGCCCGAGCAGGTTGATAGGGGGCTGGTGATTGAGCAGGGTCGTCTGGGGACAGGTAATGAGAAGGTGATTAAAACAGTATTATTTAAGATCAGTATGATAAAACTCTGTTTCTGTACATAAGAATCAGCACGTTGAGAATTATGAATTTATTTCCTTAAAGTCTGCATCAACAGCAAACAACATCAAAGGCAAAATACAACAGGAGCAGAGCAGAAAACAAGGAGGCATCTTACTAAATATGATACAACAGGGAAAATATGAAAACAGAGGTAAATTAAGGTACGCTGAAAACCTGACCTTTAGAGAAGAATTTGCATTGTTGGTTTTTTTAACTGTTTTTTTTACAAGACTAATTTGCATTTTTTTGCAGATGAACTTCCGTGACCAAAAATCATTCTCATTAATAATATTCTCAACTGCATTGTGAGGCGAGCTCCACAGATGAATGTAAAACTGCGAGTTCACAGATGTAACATAATTACCTCCAATTACCCAGGTACTAATTAACATGACAGCATGGACAGATTGCTGTCTGCTTTGTTCAGGTAAGTTAATGTGAACCAGGAAAACAATATTTATGACAGTGTTTTCACAGTGTTTTCACTGTGGCATTCGATGCCTTGTCTTAAACTCCATTTCATACTTACTGGTGATTAACATGACACACTACATATTCTGCCTGTATAGTTACCAGGTCAAAAGCCAAGAGTTATCAAGTCAAATGCTAAACCTTCAGGACCAACTTAAGGATCAAGCCCATACAGTTCTTTCATTCATTGTAAATTCTCACAGGGTCTCTGCCTGTTAATCTACTATGAATCTTAAATTACCCCCTAAATGTTTGTTGCAGTGGTGCTACTGCATCCGTGTGTGTACAAACAACTGATGCTCATTAATCCAGCTGTGCACACAGGGGTGTGTCTGCATACAAACCAGGTTGCCACTGGGCCCAATGTCGTAGTGCACCCAGCCTCATAAATATGGATTTTTTTAAAGAGCAGTACAGCCCGGTTTGAGTCCTAAAGTAGAGGAGCACTGAGACCACTCACGCTGACAAATTTGCCCTATTTACTAAGCTGGACAGCATCCCTTTACCTTGAAGGACATCGAGAATGAAAGCTAATGAGCTTCTTTTACAGTGAATTAATGAAGACAAATATGGAAAAAACATGATAAAAAGACTGGACAAGGTCAATAAACAAATACAAAGCAAATTATTAAACTGAATGCAGGAATTAAAGTACCCCCTGATTGATAGTGTCTAAAGTAAGCTGGAGTTTGGAACCTGCTTGTATGTAGAAATGTGATTTTATTAATAGTTTAATAAATTCCAGCCTCTCGTTTAGGTACCAGGGGGCACAGTATGGATCTGTGTTGGTACTCCTACTGTTATAATTAGACAGAGCTTTAACAAGAGGTTTGCTGGTCAACTGAGACCAGCTCTGCTTCTTAAATATTTGGCCAAAGTAATTGTTAAGCTCTCAGTATTGAGCAGCAGTCTGGTGGTTTTCCCTGTTCTGAACACAGACCTGTAGTCAGACTGTAAACCTTCAAGCACAATGACGGAGCTGCAGTCTTGCATTTGGGCAAATCTCAGAGGGGCCACCAAGAAATGAACTCTGGACACTGAGTGGATAATAAAGAATTACACAGATTTAAATCCATGTATGGATTACTGAGTAGGCCTACTGGGCACAGGCCTAGGGGCCCGAGAGGAGTCACAAGAGAGTCACAGGGGCCCTGGGCTACAATATCTGTTAGTGAATAATATTTCTTTTTGAAAGGGAAATGACTGGAGCACGCTCAGACATTCGCTGTTTTTAGTGGTAAAAAACAACTAGAACAACATTTCAGCACTGCTGTGTTTTCATCAGAGCACCCAAAAAAAAGGAAACATGACAAGTTAAGTTGGCTTTTAACTCTGTTAAATTTATCTGTGTGTTCCAGTCTTTTCCCTTTCAAAGCGTCTGATGCCCTCGACGCTCCTGATCTAGCTGTTTGTTGTTTGAACAGAGAACACCGTTCTGTTAACATTTCTTCTCTGAAAGTCACAAAGCTTAATGAAACAGTGTTTGCAGAGAGACATCAGATAACCACTAAAAAGGCAAAAAAACAAAAAACTAAATTGGAAATGAAATGGAGATTTAGCTGCTTTCAAAGAGATGAGAAAAGACCAACAACGACAAAAAACTGAAGCTCATTGGTACAACATAACTACTGTAAATCACTCAACGGCAGCGTTTGCACTTCTTGTTTGCGTCACCAACAGCACGATGAAAACTGTACTGCCACAACCAAAAATATATAAAACAGCAATGAAAATAATTTGATTTGATTTTCTTCACATTTCTGATGTTGGCCAGTATTAGTGTTACCCAGTTTAGCATGAATGCTTGTTATTTTTTTGCTGTCAATCTGCTAGTTTCTGTCTGTGTAATATATAATTGAGAGTTACTGCATTAACACAAACAGTTAAAATGAACAATTACAGCTGCTTTAGAGGTTTGAAATTAACTTAACAAAACAAATTTTCTCTACATTGACACTTGACACTGTCTCACTGAACTGATGCGTTTTTTTCTTGTGGCATTTTGCTTTCAGTGACTTCTCCCTGACTTACATGTACATAGATATAATAGAAGTCTAAAAAATCTTTGTCCAACAAAGCTTCAGAATCTAGGATTTTTGTGGTTGACACTGAGAGGAGTTGTAAGCACTCACAGCGTGGAAGTAACTTTCTAAATGCTTAAATGACTTTCCATTACTTGTTTCACCGAAGTGCAAATTGCAGACAACATTTTTTACTTGTCAGACGAGGACTTGAATAAATCTGAGGGATTTGTTTTCACATGCATAACAATCACAACACTGGTCATTCATTTGCAAACAGTAGCCATGCAGAGAAAATGTCCGCGTGTGTGCTGGAGGATGTCCACAGGGCACACGTCACTCACTGCTCCTGGATTGAATCTGTTGTTTAGTGACACTGTGCAAACAAATCAAAGCCCTGATAGGTCCATTAAAATGTGATGCAACTGCCTGCAGATTTCAATGGTAAATTTTAAAATGACCCATATTTTGACCTAAAATATTTCACCAAAAGCGTTTAAGAAATATCTCTCATCTAACATTTCCACTGACCCTTCAAACAACTGACAGTGGGATTCCCATGTAATAGACAAAGAGAAAAGAAGAGCAAGGGAGAACAGATTGGTAATTAACGCTGCTGTCATGCCAGGCCATTAGAACCCACATGTTAGACACCAGAACTCCTCTGCTGATCAGAATACAAGATGCTCAGTAAAAGTTGATTTAGCCTGCTTTAAATTGATCTATTAAAACAATGGAGACAGTTTGACAGCTTGGATGTGGGGCATGAAATGAGACTTTAACCAGTAACTACTTTGGTTAGTCATTAACAGAAAGACAAGGAACGTCTCCAGAGAGACATTTGGGCTTTTTGTATTAAGCCCAAATGTGTGTGTGGACTAGATTTGTTTTACTCTAAACAGGTTAAGTGATGTTACTTTGTGTGTGTAATTCTAGAGGACTTTACATAAAGCTAAATTATCTCTGGGGTTTCTTCAGATTACTGCACTTTGAGCTGTAGATTTCAAGCATCAGAAACACCTTCCTCAGGGTTACAACACAGGCTTTAAATAATAAATCAATGAAGGAAAAAGTATATAGACAGCAGTATTAGGATATAAGAGGTTGGAGTAAAAATACTCTCATTTACACATTTTACACACTGGGTCCAAACTGACATTAGAGAAATTATACAAGGATGAGTGTCAGTCAAATCACTTCTGTAATATTACAACAATCATTGAAATGAGCAAACTGAAAAATCCAGTTTTCCTTTATGCCTGCAAGAATCCATGAAATGACTATAACCAACAATGACTCTATTCTACTATTAATTATTTTCCATGCATCAAAAGCCACACGAACACCAGCGCTGTCTGCATACCAAGCCTATGTTTCTATATAGCTGTATTATTTTTTCTGGACGAATGAAGCGCTACATTTATCATCAGTGACAGAGTTGCCCAGGGGGGGGTTGCTGTTCATGGCACGCATACAAAGACCTCACTTTGCATTCACACTCCTCTCTGTGGTTGGGTTTAGGCAACAAAAGCACTTTTGCCACTTTGGAGAGAGATTGAGCTTTGGTTAAATGTAAATGAACATGTTGTGTCTGAAGCCACTGTTATTTATTTCTGAATTAAGCTAACCAAGTGCTCTAAGTGCCAAAAGAGGTGAGCCTGTTAAGGGTCGCAAAGGTGCTGAAACCTAACCAAGCTGTTAGCTGCAGTAAGCAAGGTAGTGTACAACCTTCACAGATTAACCTAATGTCATCGGAATATGGGAGAAAACCAGAGTACTCAGAACTCCGTGCAGGCACAAGGAGAAAGGCACATTTGATCCAGAGTCCATGGACCGATCTGATGTCGCCCAGTATTATGTTATGTTACACATGCACCACCGTGCTGCCAGTTTAATTAGATAGACGCAGTATGTAGGAGACAAGGTTTGGAAACACACACACTGTACTTCAATGCAATTCAATCCTTGATTCAACGTTTTACAGATGGAAATTCTGCCTTTAAAAAAAAATGAAATTATATATTTGAGAGTTGTTTTTCTTTAAATGGTTTAGGTTTTCAACTGGAATCCAGAGGGTTTGCGCTTAGTTCCACAGAAAAAGGAGTTAAGTTGGGGGACATTGAGAGCTTAACGAGCCAACTAGCTTGTTGGTTTTGTTTTTTTACCAATACCACATAAAGTCACCACACTTGGGCACTTGCCCACATTATTCACTGACACATTTATTCTAGTTGAACTGTCATTGAGGGGGAGGTCTAAATGCACTTTGACATTGAGATTCAACCGTGGCCCAACTCTGTGCTCCTTTACATTCCAACATTCCAACACCTTCCATTTTTCCCTGATTCATAATAAAGTATTTTGACTGTAAAAAAAATCATGAATATGTAAATCATGCTTCAGTAGCCATTAGTGCATATTGTAGGAAAAACATATGAAAGACACATTGACAGTGAATACTTTCAATATATGTCCATTACAAAGAATCTCAAATACATTAGCCAATGCAAATGAGTTGTAGAAGGATATAATTTGTAGGATGTTTTTAATCAGTAGTGCACTTAGGGACCAGGCAGGTATGAGTGAAGGAGTTTTTGTTTGGCATCTGGTTTGATTGTCGGCGATGTATCAGGTTAACTTTAAAACATTCTGACAGATTTTAATTAAATTTGATGGAAAGTTAGTGCACAGCCCAAGGGTAAAGAGATAAACTTTAGGTAAGCTGCTGTTTGTTCATCTATTATGAACCATCCTTCTGAGGGATATGGTTCTGAAATATTTCAAAGTGACTGATGGATAAAGTGAGTGAATGATTTAATAGCTGCCAAACATGACTATTAAAGACTTAAGGACTCTTTTTGCAGAAGAACTCATAGAAGGCTATTTGCACAGGATTAATAGTCACGCATGCCATGATTTGCAATAATGTGGATGACATCTGTCAAGGGCTAAATCTTGTTTCCTCGTCCTTTCCTTCTATTGTGATTTTCATCTTCTTGACTGTCATGAAAAATCTAGGCAGCAGTAGAATGAATGAAAGTAGGAAGATTTAGTGTGAACTCATTAGCTGTATTGGGAAGCTACAAACTGTTGAAACACATTAAGGCTGATGTCTTGAGCCCCACTTCTCCTGTCTAAACAAGTCTGAGGACAAATTTCCCTTTGCCCTGCATGAATAAAGTCATAGCTGCTCAGAGACAGCAACATCAAACCCTTGATTTGTTACTCTATCTATAAATAACCATGAAACTTTGACCGTGTGAGCACAAAATGTCTTCCACAGCTCGTAGCTTGAGCTTCAGGCTCCACATGATTCACAGGCTGCATTTCCATCCAACCCAGTGCAGCTACTGTATTTCATGGTGGCTTTTGTTACGCTGATGTGCTCACACCTGAAACTACTGTAAGAAACACAAACTGAATATATATCACACATATCAAAATGACCTCAAACTGAAAATAAGGTCACGCCCATCTCATGTGAAAAACCCTAAATGTTCATGATTTAAGAATTATTTCAGGATTTTGTATGAAATGTCTCCACTTAAACAGCTGCAGGGTGATCAAACGAGAGAATACCGCAGAGATATTGAAATGTTTTATATTACTTTGGTGGTTGGGGACATAAACTGAGCCATGGGGCAGTTTCTGGTGAGCAGGAGAAGGGTAATGGATTTTAATGAGTGTGGGCCACAGGGCTGCACTAAAGACGCTGCAGACAGCAAAGTCTATAACCTTTGGAAAGCTGAAAAATAACACAAAGTGACTGAAAACATACCAATTTTATTTTAGTTGTGTTGGATTGAGACATAACTGTTGTAAAGAAAACAACAACAAAAAACACTACTGATCCTGAGCCAAATGCAGGGCATCAAACATTGTGTAGACTATAGCTCCTTAACACCACTGTGCACGACAGTCACAGTCTGCATGAAGAAATCCTGGTTTAATGACAAATACAAAATATCATCAGCAGCAATAAAACTAATTATAACTGCCAAGGTGCAATGACTTTGAAGAAATTCTTGAAATTCTACTACATATGAGGCACTAGTGGCACTCAGAGGTGGGTATAGTAGCCAAGAATTGTACTCAAGTAAAAGTAGCATTACTTCAAAATAATATTACTCAAGTAGAAGTAAAAAGTAATCATTCAAAAAATTACTCAAGTAAGAGTAAAAAAGTATTCGGTGAAAAGACTACTCAAGTAGTGAGTAACTGATCGTAATGTCTGATTTATTTTAAAATTATGATGTAATCAGACAAACAAAAATATAGAATAATGTGCGAATTCTGGTATTTCTGAATAATAAAATAAAATTAGTAAAAATAAATAACATCTTTATTTAAAATTAAGGCACAAGAAACACAAATTTCCAAATCTCACTTTCTCACAACATAACGTTTTTGAAACCAATACCTCCACTAGGTAATGTATATTACTGTTAACATTTACTGTCTGCTACGTCACGTAGCACGGAAACTACTGTAAAGATATCTGGAAGTTGAGTCCTGGCAACTGGATTTCTGTCTTTTTAGGTTGAAACGTTTCACTACTCATCCAAGTAGCTTCAACCTAACAAAAAAGTCCAGTTGCCATAAGTTTGAATTATTGTGAAATACTGATTATAATTTCATTTGACATGTGTGGACTAGATTTTAATGTCTGAATTCATATAAACATTTCACAGGGTCTGCTTTGACAGTGAGATCACTATTTTGGATTTACCCTTTGAATAAAAGGACATTTTTAACAATACAGAAAAACTCAATAATATTTTGTGAAAAATCTTTCAAGTGGTGTAAATGACATCAAAACACTGTGTGAGCAATGTGTAAGGTTTTTGCTTAGATCATTTAGGTGATCGCTTTTATTTTGTAATTTCCTTGAAAGGACGCCAACAATCGCGGTACACAGAACATGACGCTAAAAAGTAAAGAAAGGAAGAAACGTAAAGGAGATAAAAAGAAGGTGTTAAGTTAGACAAAACTCTGCCTATATTTAGCTTGTTATGATTTAAAG
>JAUMHL010000008.1:8457446-8473177 GCA_032362345.1 Sandelia bainsii | reverse complement strand
ATTTAAAGTCCTACATGGTTTTAATTTGTTCTCTTGGCCTTTATTTGCTTTCTTCTAGCTCTTACATTGGTTGGTTTCATAGCAAGTTATGTCCATGTGAAACAACAACAAAAAAGAACAGCTCCCAACCGCGACTCGGCTCCTATCGCTCGCGTTAAAGCGCCGTTCAATAGATTTGGTTCGTTCGTACGTCACAACTCTAGATGGCTTCTCTCTGGTAGAGAGTAAGAGTAGTGTTTCTTCTTCACAAATTTGCTCAAGTTAAAGTAAAAAGTATGGTGCAGTAAAACTACTCCTGGAAGTACATTTATTTCAAAAAGTTACTTAAGTAAATGTAACGGAGTAAATGTGACTCGTTAATACCCACCTCTGGTGGCACTATAACTGAAAACTGAAAATCACCATACTGCAGCCAGCTGGGACCACACATTAGAAGTTTAATACCCAAAACGTACCCGGTGGTACCCATCAGTTCCCATCAGTACCCAAGAATTCAGGCTGGGTCTTTGGGTTCAAGTAGGGTTCTGTCAGGTAGGTCAAACTAGTTGTCGGCTTCCGCTAGTGGTCAGGAGAAACTGACGTTTTGAGTCTAGCTCTGTCTTAGAGTCAAGCACAAGGGCCAAACTAGAAAAGCAGTAACTCAAGTGTGTTGGATTTATGTTCAGCCTGATCCAAACTCTCCAAGCCACTGTAGCTGGTACCCCTTGGTAACTTGCAGTTCGCAAGCAAGACATTAAGATGATACAGATCACTGTATTTAAGGTGTGTGCAGCAGCATCAGCTCTTGTCTCACAACTGTCTTTTGTGTCTTTTGTGAACTATTTTACTCAGACAAAGCAGAGTTAAAATGTGGATTACAGCTAAGATAAGAACACAGCTAAGATAAATCTTCATCTAATGTGGACTTTCGGTACATTTTTGTTACCTCAAATGTTCCCAGATTTGAAAGTCAAGTTAAAGAGTACTTTGCCCTGACCACTGATTGCAGTGATTACACTGAAGTAACTTGATTTTACCACAGAATCTCGCTAGTTAAAATGCAGGTCTTGATTTTGTACCAGACTCACTCACTTGTTTATGTCTGAACCTTATCCATCTGTCACCATTTTCTCCATCTTTCTATGTATCTTTTTAGCTATTTTCTCTCAGGCTAAATCTAACAAACGTCAGGATTACTGACACTAAGGACTGTGGGAGACTCAATGAAGAGGAAACTCCTCCAGAAACTCCTTCGGAAAGTTTGTTCAGTTGACTCTTGTTTGTCCAGTTACTGGTGAATCAGCACCCTGTCCAAAGACTACACCATGAAGCCAAAAGCACACTCCAAGCAACTCCTCAAAAATGTTTTCAAAAGACACAAGTCTTCAGTGAAATCAGTGAACATCACTTAGGGCAGTGGTTCTCAAACTCGGTCCTCAGGACCTCCTGCCCTGCTTGTTTTCCAGCTATCCCTGCCCTACACACTGCTCATTACCTGGACCAGGTGTGTTCAGTCAATCAGAAGCTGGAAGATAACATCTCAGAAGAGTGTAGAGTAGGGGAAGACAAAGTGAATTGGAATCTTCCAGCTTCTTTGTTCTCTGTTTCGTGTGTTCTGTGTATTTTTTGTGAATATGTCTCCCGGTGATGATCTCTTTCTCCTTTTGGCTCTTTTCTTTCCTCTTGAACTGAGATCAGCTGTGAAAAGGCAAAACATTTTCTCTCTGAGATTAATAAAGTTTTTTGAATCTTGAAAATGGCATCAAGAATGCCGTTTAATTAACAAAATTGCTTGAATGCTACCTTGGCAACCTACACAGGATTCTCTGAGTCTCTGTGTTCTTGTGACTGTGATATCTCAGGAATGCTTTGAGGGAAGTTCACTTGGACTCGTGAATGAACTGATTTGAATATGAATCTGGAAAAAATACGGATACAAACTACAACTTGAATGACTGGCATATTGTACAACCATGAGACGGGATTCTAGTTTTTTGACTAAATTAACCTCTGAATATTCAATTTTAATTCGTGCAAAGGAGGTGAATCTCTTGTGTCTCAGTTTGTGGAAATAGATTTCTATTCTCCAGCGAAGCCGCACTTTCTGTTTGTGGCTGAGACCTTCAGGTTTAACGTTGCTGTGGGAGTATATGGCTGAAAACGACCCAGCTGAGAGAAACTGGCAGCGGCAGAGAAATGCTGATGAGTTTAACTGTCCCTGTGAAAATACAGTCATTGAGGTAAAGTGGCAAAAATGTAAAAATATAATGACTTGGGTGTAGAGGGGTGTTAATTATCCATCTGCTCTCTTTTCCTCTCACACTCATTCCTGTTCATTATGCTACATGTCTTTTCCCAGGGCCACTTCTCACAGTCTCTCATTCCCTCCAGCCTTCCCTCTCCTGTTCCCGGGATTATTTTTGGATGGCAGGAGTCTAAATGTCCGCTTCAGCTGAGAATGAGAAAGAGAAGACGAGGACACGGAGAAGGACGAGAATGAGGAGGCGGGGATGAACTAGATAATGAGATTGATGCTATGAGAAAAGGATGCAGGAGGCTTAATGAGATGATCAGTGATCTGAAGGAAAAAGAGGATGAGCTAATGATAAGAAATTGTGTTAATTCAATCTGGATGGAAGATGAGTAGACAAGAAAACATTCTGTTGCTTCTTCAGAGTGTTTCCTTTCTCCATCTGGTCTTTCTTCTCTGGGTCTTTCTCATATTCTTGATTCTTCATTCTCTTTTTCCAGCTTCTCAAATGACAAGCAGCAGTCTTTCACTCCCTTTTTACAGGTTAACATGTTTTAACAGGATTTGAGCAGGAGGCTCAAACAACAGATAAGATTTGATAAGATAATGAGTTCACAGCGAAGCAGTGAGGTCAAATCCAACAACGTCTCAGCAGGTATTGAGGTAAACTGAGCCAGAGGTCAACGCCAGGGGGGACTGAAGCTCAGAGAGCTGTGGCAGAAACAGCCAACTTGTCAACGTATCTGAGAAAACTGGAGACTGTGTTGTACTCAAACAGTAGTTACATTAACAGAAGGAGTCTATTGGGGGTCGCTTACTGTTGTTCTATTTTGGCTCAATTACTTGAGAAATGTTTGAATTTTTTGTTTATTTTACTGGCTGTATTTTCCAGCTAATTTCCTTAAAATTATCATCATAATTTCCCAAAATATTTGCTAATTTGTTAATCACTCAGTTATTTCCTAGCAGGGCTTAATCAGTTTGCTTATATTATAAGGAGAAATAGCAATTTACTTATCCAAACCAACAACCCTCAATCATAAATATTTAGTTTAATTGAATTTAATTTTATATTTGCGTAGTAGATAGAAAGCAGGTAAAAGATTTATTGCATTGCTGTGTTTTATTTGTGGATGATCATCCACTTGAAAGGAATTTAAAATACAGCTCTGCAGGTTCACTTCAGTTCAGTCAATCTGCAGCATAAATGTCAGCAAAATGAAAACCTGAGTGACATGACACTAATGGCAACTCACACTTTGTCTATTTCCTTTATGATTAGTGGTGGATTTGTGTGGGCATAAATATGCATGTAATTAACAACTAAAAAGGAAACTGTGAGAAAAATGTCCAGGAAATTTGATTGGATTGGAAAAATGTGCAAAACCTCTGACTTCATGTGACATTCTTGCAGTGATGCACAACAAAATGTATAGTAATTAACAGAAAACGATTCAGATTATAAACTAGAACTCATTTTTATCCTCATCACTTCCAGACTAAGAATAAGACACAACTTTTCAACCACAAGTCACGTCTTTGGGGTCTGGTGTCACGCTAGGCCCCTGCTCAGGCTTGTCTGGTCGTCCCTACATCTGATCAAATGCAATTTGACTGATTGATGAATTGTTACCATTGCACGCACTGTGTGACAGCAATGATCAAATGCTCTGTGTGTGTTTCTGTGTGTGGGAAGCACACAGCTGAGCTGTTGGTTCACAGCGGCATGTGTGTCGCATCGCTGTGATCCTGCTATGAGATTATATAAACCCACACAGTCGTAATACACACACGCACACACAGAGACAAACATAGAGACAAACATGCACTCAGAAACATGTACTTTTTTATTTCTTATTTTTTATGACTTTTTACTGAATGTAAAAACACAGCAGTGTCCTCTGAGAACGTGTTTCTGTAGCAGGAACACACCAGTGAAGTTCTTGTGATTAGAACAATTCATTTGTTAAATTGCAAGTTAGTAGATAAAGTCTTGGTAAAATAAATAACACAAAGGTTAGCAAAGTTGTTGCTTATGGATAAATGAAAAAATTAGTCTCTTTTTAATAAAGTCTAACTCTGATAATTTCTTTCTGCCTCCAGAGTCGCTCTGCTGCTTCTGTGAAACACTGTTCAGCTAAAACTCAGAGTCCGCTTGATGTCAAGGGTCTGGAGAGAAGAGCTGGGAGCTGAATGCAATTAAAATTAACATTTATGGAGTGGCTGCCAAAATTGTCAACAACCACTGTTAACTTTCTTATTTCAAATGCAATTTGAATTTTAATGATTAATAACAAGCTTGGTGAAAACAAGACTCCAAAGGGAGTAGAATCGACCAGTCTGTCACAATGTGAGTCAAGGTTCAGCTCGACTTTCACATGTGCCAGTTTGAAGTGTTTGTTTATGTGTGTGTGTGTGTCGTGTGACAGATGAGTCACTGTGTTCTCAAGTGGATAAGTGCATCTCTGGCACTTACCACAAGAACTGAACAGACTTCAGTGCTTGTTTCCCCACAGAGAAGGGATCTGGCAGCACCATTGTGATCCCGGCCATGTTTTCTTGGCTAGGTCAGAGATGAGTGGCCTCCAAGAGAGAAGAGCCTGCAGAGTGTCATTCCAACCAAACACTGCACTACACTGAATAAAAGACTGTGTTTCAGCTGCCATAGTGTTGTGCTGGAGAGGAAACTGTTTCAGTCCTGGTTTAGGGCAACTCAGACATAAAAGTGCTCATATTCAAAGCACCATGTTCAAGTGAAGCATCTCTTTTTCAGGCAGGTGCAGGACGGTGATAACAAAAGTGACGTTACTCACAGCACAAAATAACATTTCAGTGTATATGGGGGTGGTCACAAAGGAAAAGCCCTGTGTTTTTCAAGCTGGCTCCTCTTTGAAAAATTGTTGCTGTTGTGACTGTACTATAAGTCATTGTAACTGAGCTACACTTCAGATTATCTACTGATGCTAACTGCACAGGAATCAACAGTGGGGTCACTTTTTCTAGGTCAGAAATCAAATTTAATTTAATTTATAGTAAAATGTTTTGGTAAATCACAACTTTGTAAAAACCAGTGACTTCACTGATCTGATCTTCAATGATGTTTATTGTACATGTACATGCTGTTATTGTGCTGTTCATTATTTGGAACATGTGTTTCTGTTATTGCCGTCACAGGTTGATTGTTAACATGAGTATCCTGATCAGTTGCCCTGCAGTGTGAACATCTCCACCATCTCCTGGCTGACACAGAGATGGTAGCTGTTTGTTCCATCCAAAGCAGAAACCCTCAGCTGGTTGTCTTGTTTTTCTACGTTTGACTCCTCGTTTAGTTTTCTTTGGTCTTCCCACTTCGAGGGTTTCCAAGTTACTCTAGTGGACTGGAAGCAAAGTTCTGCTCATCAACCAGATGATACTGAGTGCAGCATGAACTCTGAGTTTTGAGTCAGTCATCCTAATCCAAAAAATCCAAGGAAAAAACATAAATAAAATGGTTTCAAATCCCAACTACTGAACTGAATTTATTGGACATAATTTACACAAGGCACACAGTTGTGTACATACTACAAGATTCCACAATTTCCACTGCATTTCACGACAAAAATGAGACAGAGGACTGTACGATTAGGGCAAAGGTCTGAAACCATTTCTAAATCTTTGAGTGTTCTCAGGAGCAGTAGTAATAGTAATATAGCTGAGTTTGGAACCACAAGGGCTCTTCCAAGTGCTGGCCGTCAAACAGAGTAACCAGGGACCAAAACCCAACAGTCATACCAACAGACTCCTCTGCAGACATGGAATAACCTGGCAGAAACACGGCCATCTCAGCAGCACCCCATCAATCAGGGCTTTATGTTAGAGTGGCTAGATGGAAGCCACTTTGAGTAAAAGGCAGATGACAGGCCGCTTGTAGGTTTGCAAGATGACATTTAAATGACTGAGAGCATGAAGATAAAGATTCTCTCCTATGATGAGATAAAAAATTGAACTCTTTGGGCAGAACTACAAGTGCTGCGTCTGTTGAATACCACCCACTGCTCTTTGCAGGGAGACGGCTCAGACTTGAGGGAATGATGAATGCAAATACAGAGAGGTACTTGAATAAAGCCTGACCTAGAGTGCACACAGCCTGGACTGGGGCACATTGCAGCACAACAATGACCTAAAGCCCAGATTTAAAATGCCACAAAACATTAACATGGAGTTGACTGTAGATGGCCATCCGATCTGCCAAAGCTTGAGAGGATCTGCTAGAGAAATGGGATAAACTGCCCAAATAAGTCTTTCAACGTTGTAGAGATAATACACTATATTTGTTCTTTATAATCAACCTCCATATTTTAAGTATTAACTGACTGAAGCAGAAACCAATTTCAAATGAAGACATGTTTGTGGTGTAGACAGCAACTCTTTGAACAGCATCTGTGCAGAAACCCATATTTATCCTCTGACTTTCCCCTCGGTGTGTGCTGCAGGCGCTGTGACATGCAACAGAGTTCACTGCAGCAGCAAACTGTGAAGTAGCTGCTCTGTGCCAAAAATCACTGACAGGGAGTCTGTGATGAAGATTGAAGTAAGGAACAATATCTGGTGTGTGAAATCGTTATTTAACATTAACGGGATATTTGACAAGACTGAAGATAAGCTCCATTTTAACAGAACAAAACCTAATTTATATGTAAATCCACTTGTTTTTCTGAAGTTTAATGACATTTCTCACATTTATATGAGTCAGAATGGTGGTAATACTCGTTATCTTAAGATGAGCTACCTGAGAAGACAAGGTTAGGGCATCAAATTAGATTTATTTTCTTTTTTTAAATCTGTTTTATTTTACATTGAGAATAATAACTTTGTTATAGTTGTCAGTGTGAAATGAATGCTTACTGTCCACTGTCCAGTGCCTTTCCTGGCTATAATTGTCTTATTTTTCAATTAGTCTTTCTTGGAACAGACTCCTGGGAAGAGCCGGCTCATTCTTCTAATGTATAATTATTGATGCATTAATTGGTGTTTTTTTTCCCTATAAGTCTCACATCCTGCAAAAATTTCAGGGAGGGAAATCTCCTCTGCTGATCTGATCTGATCTCACAGTTCATTAACCGCGTCTTGACGACAGAGTGATGGAAACATAAAGAAGAAGCGAACAAACAACTTTAATCCTGTTTGTGCAGGTTCAGATTAAAAACTGATAAAAGCTGAGCATCACCACGAGCAAACGCAAAGGACAAAAACTAAATAAACCTAATTACTGTAACGTGGTAGTAATTGTGGTGAAAATCGTACAAAGAAAGACATGAAATACCAAATAGGTAAATCCCATTTCCCTGATTCTCACCTTTTTTGACAGCAGTAAAACATTTATTCTGTCAGCAGATGGTTTTCTCCTGCATGGCTAAGAACTGAGTGTATACCAGATGTTACCAGATGTTATGGTGCGTTACAAGGTCACAGTGGTAAACACACAAATCCATGACCACATGAGCTGACTACCATCCGTGACAGCCCCACATTACTTTGTTGCACACCTTAATTACACGCCTTCTGTATTTAGTCTTTAACTGACACAATACAGTGCAATCACAATGTGAGGAGTTGAAGGCACTGGATCAGGTCTGGCAGCTCTTTTTAATGCCTCTCCCCCGCCATAAAGTCAGGAGGGGCTAAAGGTCTGTCTCAGAAGATGTCTCTTACAAAAATTATGTTCCTACTTTACCCCGTTTTCCTCAGCACTTTATCTCCATTGTCAAGTTTAAGTGTGACTCTGCAGATAAAAGAGAGGGAATCAGCTCTTTAAACTCGCTTTCTGCCCCCAAAATTGCTACTACATGTACACACTTTTATAACACAAAGCACATGTATTTAGTCGGTACCGCTGTCTATATAGTGCCTGCTGGTATGTTGCCGTTGGTTACCAGACCCAAGTGGTGGTTATTGACTAAGCTGAATGGTACATCACAGCAGACCCTTCAAGGCAGTGTTCCCCACACTGTGCCAAATAATATTAGCAGCCTAGAACTGGACCTATTTGTTGCACACATGATGTCTATGACACTGAAAAGAGTAAAATATACATATTCCTGGACCTGATTTTCCTTTTGTTGCACATGATATCAAGCAGCAAAAATGGAAATGCTGCAAAGAAATGTCTCTACAAAGAGCTGCTAAGATTTCTAAAATTCTAAATCCATTTTTGAAATGACAGACTTTATGAATGTGTGGTGGTGAATATGGTGGACAGCTCCTGAGGGTCCCAGGATCAGCACCCTGGACAGCAGCCATGAGACAGTGCTGCAGAAGGTTCCAAATAATCCACCTCAGCTGCAGAGAAGAGCATGACGACAGTATACGCTCTACAGCTGGTGCTCGTAGATAAAATATTGTCCAGAAAATAGCTCACAGCATTGTGGTACTTGTGGTACTGTCTATCAATAACACACACATACACATGTCCAGCAGCATCCACATTCACTTAATTTAGTCTTTATTTCATTTACTTTTTACAGTTTACTCCCATCTCAGAGCACATACACTCTATTTTGATGTAGGATGTAGAACATTTAATGTCCGCTCTTACCAATATTAAATCAACATACTGTAGTGTCATGAGATCTTTTCCATTGATTTACTATTGTTTTATGCTTAATCTTCTATATTCATTCTCTATTCAGTTTGTACTTGTAAAAGCCACAAAACAATATGTCATTCAATTAAAAAAAGGGTCCTGGATTTCTGTTAGTGCTCACCCTTTTTCTGGCACATTTCTCAGTCCCTCTAACATTAAACTTCACTTTTAATTTGGCAAATTTACTGTTGCATTTTAAGTGAAGTGGAGCTTAATACAAGCTGCACCTCTGGCGTATTAGCTTTTCTTTAAATTATCAGTCTTGGATCAATTCCTCCAATCAGTACGTCTACTGTTTCAGTGCATTTTATCCCCTGTACTTAGGATCTAATTGCTCTTTCATCTCTTTCTGTGGTTTTCTCCAAGCTCCTGCTGTTTACTTCTACCAGTGAGTGTATTCACACACATACTAAGGCAAAAGTGGGTTTTGTTAAATCAGTAAAACTTAGTTTGATTTGAATTCCCCTTTAATCTAGTTGAATGCTTCGCTTCACTCTGTGATCATGTTTTTTTCTGTCAGCTCTCCTGTCAACATGACATGTTACACCTTCCAGCCCGTCTGAGAATGATGACATCTGCTTTTGAAAAATTTCAGGTCGATTCAGGACGATATTCTAAAAAGGAGAATATTAAAGCAGTACCTGCCAGATGAGGTCAGAGAAGTAGCGCAGCGCGCTCAGCTTTCTGGGACTGGTAGCATCTGCCAAAAACCCTGACCTGGCACCTCTTGAGCAAAAACCTTTGATCTATTCAGCTGTGCCAACAATTGTTTTGCTGAGTAATGTTCCAGACACAGCCTAATTTCATTTTGTTGCATTTGCAGATAGTCTGCACTTGCTTTAGGGCATCGGCACCATGCATACATATCTTCTCTGGCTTTCTTTTTAGCTTCCACTTTTATTAAGCAAGTTCCTTTCATTGTTTTCTCTTGAATGAGAATTATTCTCAGAAGAGCTATGTCTCTTTATCCTATAAAAAAAAGTGCTGTCGCTACTTCATCAGTCAATTAACATGGTGATGGAAATCCAGAAATGAAAAATACTGATTGATTAATGGAATTATTTGGAGCAGGGTCTACATGAAGGTAATTTATATACAGTGGTGTGAAAAAGTGTTTTCCCCCTTCCTGATTTCCTTTTTTTTTTTTTGTATGTTTGTCAAACATGTTTCACATCATCAAACAAATTTAAATATTAGACAAAGATGACACAAGTAAACACAAATTGCAGTTTCTAAATGAATGTGTTTATTATTAAGGGGGAAAAAAATCCAACCCTACATGGCCCTGTGTGAAAAAGTGATTGCCCCCTAAACCTAATAATTGGTTGTTGCACCCTTAGCAGTAACAACTGCAATCAAGCGTTTGCGATAACTGACAATGAGTCTTTTACTGCTCTGTGGAGGAATTTTGGTCCACTCGTCTTTGCAGGATTGTTGTAATTCAGCCACATTGGAGGGTTTTCGAGCATGAACTGCCTTTTTAAGGTCATGCCACAGCATCTCAATCGGATTCAGGTCAGGACTTTGACTAGGCCACCCCGTAGTCTTCATTTTGTTTTTCTTAAGCCATTCAGAGGTGGACTTGCTGCTGCAGAACCCAAGTGCGCTTCAGCTTGAGGTCACAAATAGATGGCCAGACATTCTCCTTCAGGATGTTTTGGTAGACAGCAGAATTCACGGTTCCATCAATCACAGCAAGTTTTCCAGGTCCTGAGGCTACAAAACAGCCCCAGACCATCACACTACCACCACCATATTTTACTGTTGGTATCATGTTCCTTTCCTGAAATGCTGTATTACTTTTACACCAGATGTAATGGGACACACACCTTCCAAAATGTTCAACTTTTGTCTCGTCAATCCACAGAGTATTTTCCCAAAAGTCTTGGAGATCATCAAAATGTTTTCTGGCAAAACTGAGACGAGCCTTTATGTTCCTTTTGCTCAGCAGTGGTTTTCATCTTGGAACTCTGCCATGCAGGCCATTTTTGCCCAGTCTCTTTCCTATGGTGAAGTGATGAACACTGACCTTAACTGAGGCAAGTGAGGCCTGCAGTTCTTTGGATGTTGTTCTGGGGTCTTTTGTGACCTCTTGGATGAGTCGACGCTCTCTCTCACTCCTGGGAAGGTTCACCACTGTTCCATGTTTTCGCCATTTGTGGATAACGGCTCTCACTGTGGATCGCTGGAGTCCCAAAGCTTTAGAAATGTCTTTATAACCTTTTCCAGAGGTGAATTACTTTGTTTCTCATTTGTTCCTGAATTTCCTTGGATCGTGGCATGATGTCTGGCTTTTGAGGATCTTTTACTCCACTTTGTCAGGCAGGTCCTATTTTCTAGATCCTATCCTAAGTGATTTCTTCATTGAGAACAGGTGTGGCAGTAATCAGGCCTGGGTGTGGCTAGAGAAATGTAACTTTCCAAAGATGTGATAGACCACTGTTAATTTATGTTTTAACAGGGGGGGCAATCACTTTTTCACACAAGGCCATGTAGGTTTGGATTTCTTTTCCACTTAATAATAAACACTTTCATTTAAAAATTGCATTTTGTGTTTACTTGTGTTATCTTTGTCTAATATTTAAATTTGTTTGATGATCTGAAAGGCTGGCTGCCCTGGTCATCAGTAGATGTATTTACACAGCAAACATTTACGTGTGACAAACATACAAAAAAATAAGAATTCACAAAGGGGGTAAACACTTTTTCACACCACTGTAAGTGACCAGAATCCAAAAGGTGTTGACTCCATTGCTACGAGATACCAAAATAAGATTATTGTGCTGTTAATAGATTCTGCCCCTTTCCATCTAATTAACATGTGTGTTGTTCTGCTGCAAAAGATCCAACTGCAGACAGAGTTATCAGTCATCTGCTGTTCACTGAAAGGAATGTGAAGGGTAGTAGGGGGCTGTTTCTCATGTTCAATGTGTCAACGTGGATCCATTAAACTGGATACAGTCAAAAAAGAAGGCAAAGATGAAAAAAGTAGCTCTATGACAATTATAAGAAAAACAGCATGTTTAACTGCTGAAGACTCGATCGCAGCAGAGTTTTACTTAACAATTTAAGAGACGAAGCATTTTTAATAAACAATAAACTACAATAAATGCTATAAAGGTTTAGGAAACCAATAAATAACTGTCCATCATATGCCATACAAGAGAACCAGTCATTGATGATGTTCTCTAGTCCTGCTTTGTTTGGTCTTTTTGTGCCTCCCCTACTGTGATCACCCTTCATTTACCCTCCAGATGTTTTCTTTTTCTGTCTTGCTTCAAAGCTTCCTCACTGAGCATATCCACAGCTTGAGCACATATTGTATATTTCCTTCAAGTAGCAGTCTGCCACTGGTTTTCTGATATACACAAGTTCTCAGTTTCCTTTCAGAAAAGGGTTGATTACCTCCTAACAGCTCCTTTTGATTGTTTTTCAGTCTCACCCCAACATAATTGTTTTGAGGCTTTCTCTCAGATCACCTGCAGTTTCTCAGATAAACTAAAGGCTCTGATTCCTACTGCTTTTTCTTACTTGTTAACTCCTCCTAGAATTAAGTGTAAGGACAGTTTGTGTACTTACAGCTCTCTGCTGCCGTGTCTCATTACTTTCTCTCTTTGAAACATTACCCTGAGACTACAGACTAAATGCCCTTCAAGGATTTACACCTTATTGTAGCAGCTTTTCAACCTCACATAATTGTCAAGCCTCCATTTCTGCTGATCGTTAGTTCACCTATTTGAAAAGTATCCCTGTGGAAAATGATTTCTGAAGCAACAAACAGCATCTTTTAAACCTCTCGACCCTTATGGGATCCTGCTCAACATCACTGGCATTTCTGAAGTGAAAATAATTTAATTTGGTAAAAAGCAGTCTTCTCAGAGACAGCATGACGTTCCAGCAGACATACTATAAAAACGACACTTCCACAACGTGTAAATGTAAGTTACGATGGAGAATTCAAAGAGATCTGTTCAGTATTCACATCCTGTACTGTAACTACAGTTGTTAATCCTTTTCACACACTGGGACACAGCAGCGATAATGAGATGACTCCATAATGGATATAAATCGCTGTATGCAGGGGAGAAAATGAAATGTAAGGAGGAGGGATGTGGAAGAAAGTAAAGCTTTGCACTGCAACTTTGACGTGCCAGTCGTCTCCTAGTAAAAAAATACACAAAGTGACATTTTAGGAACAGTCAGGTAGGTGTAGGTTTCAGAGTTTGATGGTATAATATGTTATTTTTGTCTTGACTAGTCATGAAATGTAGACAAGGAAACCTTACTGATCTCAGACAAGATTTATGGCTTGAATTTTTAAAGAGAAAGCTGTCCAGTGCATTTGGATGCTGTAATTGCCTCTTTATGTAATAGTTTCCATTGTTATGTGGAAGAGTCTGCTATTCTGGCTCAGGTCTCACATAACATACCTACGCACAAGGGATTTACAAAAGAAGGTACACGCACGCACTAGACAAGACGCAGAAGTTCAGTTGTGTGTCATATCTTACATTTGTCTCAAATTCAACCAGGACTAACATCTTAAGTATGTTATGTGTTGTTAACAATGGATCAACTTTACTCTTCTGGTTCAGTTCCAGAGTTCTCATCAACCAGTGTCCAAGCTCTGGAACACCAACTGTCCGGTATCAAATGTGATGTGAGAAAATAGGACAGTAATTGTAATAGTGTTGTAATAAAACACCACCATCCAAAAACACATCCAAACCAACCAGACATAGCCCAAATTGAACATGGGTTATAGATACCAACAAATATCAGTTGCTATCTGTTAACCAGCATGTAAAGCAAAACACATTAAAGTTTAATCCTGACTAACAGATTTTAGTAAAAAGCTAATCCTTTATGTCATCTCAGAATGGGTCAAGTGCAGAAATGTGTCTTCTTTCAATCCAGTGCTGCTTTGAAATCTCAAAAAACAGTACAATTCTTCTTAAAAGGAAAAGCTTTTTTAGTGACACAGATGAAATCCATCAAATGCATCAAATTCTCCACTTGGGCTCAGATCAAAGAAAATGAGCTGTACTGTACCTGCAACCGCAAACTGATCATAGGGGCCTACTAAGTCATTCTGTATAAGCACTTCAGCTAAACGAAGCTAAAAACAAAGTCGGCAGCAGTGATAGCTCTAGTCACAGAAAGAGTGACAGACAAAGGCAGTGACACTCAGACACTGAGAATAAAGCACGGGGGAAGACAGCAGAGAGAGGGAAGCCGAGGGAAGAAAGAGCTGGAGCGACAGGGCAAAGAAAATATGAAAGAATGGCCGTTGGGAATAAATGAGAGCTGTGAGGATGTTTCCGGAAGCTGTTTAAGAATTAATCCAACAGAGAGCGGTAAGCAGAGCACAAATACATCACACTCAGCCACAGAGCTCCCTGTGCTGAGGCAGCTGAAAGGGAATATTATACAGATGCAAATGTGGCCCATTTACTGAGGTGCAAAAGCTCAGATTGAAATTTTGATGTGTGTATACGTCCATACAACCAGAGGCATGGACAGGGACAGTCACAGACGCTCTGGCACACACAGGATTTAGCTAGTTTATCCTTTTCTTTCCAGCAGATTCTCTCAGCCTCTGTGAACTGCCACCTTCAGGTCTCTCCACAGATGTTCTGTTGATGACCACTTATGTTCATGATTAGATAGATGCCCGTTGTAGCTGCATTAATGAAAAAAATACCACAGAAACAAGTGACAAGTGTGGATAAGTATGGTCACTCGGTGTGACCCCGAAACAATCAAAGCAGAAACTACCCCTTCCCACCACAGAAATCAGCTAAAGTGAACTAAATGAATGAAGTAAATCAAAACAGTAGTTCAGTCTCATTATCAGTTGACTAACTCTCAACATCTAAAACTCAAATTGGCCACACACATAGTGAAACACTTACATACACACACACAGTTTCTATTCAGCACAGTCTGAATAGATTACCTCTCCTACATTCAGAGGCTTGAGGTGTTAGCCATTAGCTCTCAGCAGCTCAATACCAAACCCTGGAGGAATCCAAACATTATGCCAGTCACAAAGGCACAAAGCTGCCGTGGGGGACAAAACATTTCCCCGCTGGAGAATGTCTTTATGAAGGCTCCCTCACACTTTCCTGGGCGTGCGCTCGGTGCCACTGAACTTTAAGGGTGGCGTCTGAAAAAGAAAAAAAAAAAAACTTTCGATGAAAGTTTTTCAGTTGAATAATGCAATTTTACATATGCTGCTAAATGAGACAGGAGGTCAAAATAAGTCACCTTTTCTGCTGCTCAGCATTGTGTTGCTCTCTTTTGTATCCGCTGAGCAACGATGAAATTAGAGGTATAAGAAATGCCAGCTTATTTCAATACGGTAATTATATTACCCCCTAAGAGTTGCTGTGTCAGTGGAGGCAGCTTAATGCCTCCATTATGATTATAATTAATGTGAGAGGGCATCCCACCACCAGAAGGTCATCAGTTTGATGCCACTGAAAACAAAGATGTCCGTCACCATCAAAGTATCCTGAAGCCAAATTACCCTAATTAGGAGATCACTTTGCAGATCGTCAACCTTAATTTAAATGACTTGTCCCAGTTTGACACACCTTAAAATGTCATTTGACTTTATGTGAGGTAGTGATACCGTCAAAGAATGCAGCAGACTGTTTCTGTGTTGAGTGTCAATGATATTAATGTTGCAAAATATAATAAAATACAAATAATAAAAAAAACTTAGGTTAATTAGTTTTGATTTGGTGGTTTTGTAGTTAAAAAGACATCCAGACACAATCTGTCACACACCTGCTCCTATATCTGTGAAGATTCTCAGTCATCCAGGTCATGGTTATCTCAAAAAAACGGTTTTTAATGGCAACTGGACTTGTT
>JAUMHL010000008.1:8419361-8450251 GCA_032362345.1 Sandelia bainsii | reverse complement strand
AGACGTTCATGTAGTACATTGCAGTTACAAAAACCAATGTGGTTCTGTGACTGGAGCCTCTATTGAAGGTTCTGTTTGACATGTCGACAATAAAAAATCCGCGTCCACAATTTTTTGTAGTCGTCGACGACTAATCGTTGCAGCCCTAGGTGAAAGCCTGCTCAATCCGGCCACGCTCCACCCGTGGACTGCACTCACACACCTGCAGTAATTATCAGTCAGCTCACTATACAAACACAACGTATCTGAACACTTGTGAGGAAACGAAACTAAAACAATAGCAGTAACAAAAAAACAACTGACAAAAAAACTGCAGTGACGGCGTCTTCTGGAAAACAAACAAATTGTATCAGTCCACAACAACAGTACTCAGAGTCACGCTTACCATGTGTGTCTCACAGAAAATGGCCCACAGACAACAACAGAATCACCGCTGCACCTGCAGCACAATGCCACACTCAGCTATAGCACAGAACATCATGAGCAGCTCGCAGCAACAAAATCAAGCCGTTAATCACACCACGCCCAACTCCCCTTTACCACCGGAGGATGGCATGGCCAGCTGCTGGGGGAAGCTCACCACAAAACGCCAGAAATGCGGTAGCATTTATATCAGCCGCTCAATTTGCGACCGGAAGTGAGTAAGGGGAAGAGCACAGCGCTACCTGTCCTACGGTAGCTGGGATAGGACACCAGTGCCGGTTACACATCCATCTTTCTTTTCTGATGTTGTCTTGTTTTTTTCTCTTTTTCTGAAAGCCTGGTTAGATCTGTTATACTCTTATTCTGAAAATGTCCTGTTGCTTTAGTTCTGCTTCCTGTCTGTCTCCCTGTCTGCAGGTGATTGGATACACCTGTTGAAGAGACCTGTCTGCGCTGTTCTCCAACAAACCTCTGCTTGTCTTTTTTTTTTTTTTTTTTGCCTGTTTTAGCTTGAACCCTGGTAAAGCCTCTGTCTGAGATCTGCAGTAACAATCCTTCCTGCCTACCTGGATCGGACTTTGCCTGTTTCTGACCATGGCTCGGCTCACCCCTCGCCTCTAAGTCCCCTGATCACTTTCTCTTGGCTCTTGTATTTCCAGAGTGATAATGATTCTGTAATACTGGACTGAGGATACTGGGCCTGCAGTTTAACTTTGGATAGATGAAGTGGAGATTCTTTGGGTCCAGACACTAAACCTGACACCCATCATCTGTAGCCCCTCATCTTCCTACTTCTAATCAGTATGTTGTTTGTGTAAAGTGACATTAGCCTTCCAGGAATCTGTAAGGATGATGGCATTTTTCTATAACCCTCTTTTAGCTTTTGTTTGGCGTGATTCATTTGATTCTGCTTTGGCTTTTTGTCTACCCTGAAGCCAAAATGTCTTGCTAATAATTGAGAGAAGTATTTTGAAAAGCAGGAAGTCTCATTTTTATGTTGTCTCAGAATTTCCTTCAGGCTGGGGGAAAATTTCATTTTAAAACGTGTTTGGGCACACTGTCATTTTTAAAGTGATGCTCTGACGTGCCTTTTGCAGTCATACTTGGCAAAATATGGATGCTTTGTAGTCACTTCCACTTCCAATTCAGCTCACAACCTGGAATTATTGTTTGGTGAGCACCTCCAGGTTTACTCATTGAACTTTTTATTACAATAAAACTTCTCTATCATGTCGACTCTTAATTCATCAATCTCTTTAGAGACTCAGCTGAGGAGTACTGCTGTTTGTACAGGTCAAGTAGATCACTGCACTTGGTTTAGCATGAGTCCCAGTCCACGTTCTCCCAATCTCTGCAAACCTTATGGTCACTGGTAATTCATGAAAGCGGTTCTAATTTGCTGTCCATCCACTGACCCTGTTCTCTGCTTCTTATGAAGCCATCATTTCAAACTTTAGCTCAAATTTGTCTTTCTTTCTGTCATAAATTACATACTTGAAATCAGAAAAGTACTACAGTATAAAGTGTTAGACGTTGGAGCCTTAAATGATTGACATTAATAAATTATTTAGCTTTTTATAATCTGAAAATAAAAACTACAGCTCCCATGAAATAAACTGGTTGTTGTAAAGCATTTTCTTGTACCATTGGAAGATGTTTTATCCATAGCCATAAAACCCACCACATCCCTCTTATAAAGTTATTCTTTCATTGTTTTAGCTCTAAGCTTTGCAGCCTAAAAACAGTGTTCTGTCCTCTCCGTCCTGCTATCATGGGCTCACCTCTTCTGTCGAGCCATGATGTTTGACCGTAACCGCCTAATGGGAAATGGCCTTCCTTAACAATGTTAGATGTTAAATGTTCTTAGTTCTTGAGGTTCCAGTTTCACTTTGTCTATAATATAATTAATGTTTTTAAAATAAATCTTCATTAATCCCCTTGCGGAAAGTCTTGTGGACAGGCTGCCCCCTTTGAGGTGCCAAGGGTTCAGGGTTCAGTGTCTTCTAGTTGGAACTTTTCTTAACTTAACAATTCTTACAGTTCTTACTTAAACCCAAGAAAAAGAGTACACAGACAGGTATGTCCACATTCGTAGGCCATATAGTCTAAATTTAGTTTAAAAATAAATCCAGAGCTGTGAATCATTGAAAAACTCCATAATTCATTAGTTAGTTTTGCTCCAATCTGCATCTCATCAGCCCTCATCAGTGTTTGCATCTATTAGTGAATGAAATTTAGACTTTCAATATTGCCACTAATGAGCAAGCGAGAACTGCACAAAAGAAAACATGAGACGCTGGTCACTAGGAGCTCGCCCTGCATCTGAGCTTTCAGCAAACTGAGAGGCAGGTAATCACACATGATTTGTTTGGTGGTATTAAAGGGTCTATTCATGTGTAAATGAGGTTTTTAGCAGAGTTTTAGAAAACTGTATTACAGCCACAGCAGGGCTTGAGTATGAGGTTTATGACCATGCACACTGCAACTGATGGTCACTCTGTCATTATTTTATTATTGTACAGTAGTGAGGTAAATGGTGTAAGAAGTGTGGGTTTACAGTAAAATAATATTTATTCATGTTTACATTTTTCACAGTTCGTCATTGTGGCTGATTTCACATGACTGGAAAAGACATGACGACAGATAAGAGCCTGTTATTTCCCTTTGTAAAGTTGGAATTATTCAGTACATCCAGAGATTACATTTGAAAGTAAAATAAACGCCTTTTTGATCAGTGTCCTCATTAGCCATAAGTTCTCTTCTTCTGTTCAGTGTTTGTCTTCAGTTGTTTTTCCTTACAGGTGCAGAGTAAGCAATTACTTCGGTATAGACAAATGACTCCAATAATATCTAGCTTGGAGAGAATCCTTTACCTGTAAACTCACACCGAGGTTAATATTCTGCAGACAATTCTACCTGCTTCTATTGCATCACACTGTATCTCTTGTCTTCTTTCAGCAGACATGAATCAGTTTATGCGTCCATCACAATTGATCAGTGTTTGTCACCTAACATGACTAAACGGTGCGAGTCAAGCTTCTTGTTGACTCACTGCCTTGTCACTTATTGGCTTACCAACAGAGAGCAGCTCTTTCCTAATTCTGCAGCACAGAAAGGGAGAGGGGAAATTATATCATACGATTTTGACTTTTAATTTGACATTTTAGCTTAAAAGATACTCTGAAGATCCCTACTGCTTCTTAAGCAGTTTCTGGGGAGTATAATTTCTCCCAGCCCTGACCATAGCATATTTATCAAGGACTCATCTAAATGACAAACCCTTAATGCTCCTTTAGACTTCCATTCAAAGTCAGACGTCACTGTTGGACTCCGTTTTCTCCTCGACTTCTGAGTTGTTTTCAGAAAGTAACAACACTACAAGCTTTCCCGTCCCACTCAGACTGTGGCACAGTATGATTTATCAGTCAATTTAAAGTCAATTTTTCTATTGTTTTTTTATTCCAGCAGTAAACTGGATTAGCCTATAACTGAATCCACCATATCATTCCTTTAACAGAGTTCTCTGTACTCAGCATAACAGCAGCTACTGCCCTGATTGCTGCATGTGACGAATTGAACAGGATGTAGAAATGAGTCATGGTTGAAAATAATACACGCAAAAAGAGAAGAAATGAAAACAGTCATTTTACAGCAGTTTCTGAATATGTGGAGCGAAACTAAATATGGCTGTAGACTGGGAAAACGAGAAGGCTTAAAAACACAGAATCAGAAGGATGGATTTCTAGTAAAAGACTGTAAGTGAAAATTCTGTTTATGAATGAGACGGGGAAAGAAGAGATCGAAGCAAGAAGAGAAAGCAGCAGAATGTGTGAACAAAAGAACGAGATTGCGAGTGAGGGGGACAATAATGGTGAAAAGAATTCAGATAATAACAGCAGTGAGACGGATTGTGGTGAATTAAGAAACACAAACGAGAGACTGAAGCGCGTTTGTGAAAGCGATAGAGAAGAAGAGATCTAATTTGGTGAATGAAAGCTGCACAAGACCAGATTGAATGAGATAGAAAAAGATTATATAGAGAATATTTGGATGAATGAATGTGAACAAAAAGTGTGTGAGAAAGGGGATGGGATGGAGCTTTTAAATGAGGCAAACCATGTGAGGAAGGATGATGGGAGTCAAACTAGGCTGTTTAGTCACAGTTTGACAAAAAAATGCAAACGTTATTTTGGGGCTCATTTCGCACAGGCTGTCAGTGTGTGTCTGTTATTTAAAGAAACATGTTCTAATAAACTGAGAGAATAATGAAGAAATGACAGTTAATTTGTATGCAAAGATGGACACTGTAATTTTTAACCACATTAAAAGCTTGCTTGGCAACTTATTAAGAAGGACCTTTCAATACATCTTAAGTTAAAACCTGAGCACAAACTAGATTTAAAAGGAGGATGGGCATGTCGCAGTCCACACTGTACGTGGATGAGTATGGAAATTCAATTCAATCTCTCATCCAACAGGGCATGTGGCCTAGTCCTCTGTGTGAGTGTGTCTGAAAAATGGTAGAGAGAATGTGATGATTGAGTAAATGGCTCTTGAGATAAACAGCAATAGACATCCTAAAAGCTTTCATGGGGGGCTTGTGTAATGGCTACATGTCAAGCATTTGGCTCTGTGATGGTCCTGAGGATGTGATATTAAATATGTTAAAGTGACTTCAAATGTGTTTGTGGTAGCTTCCTAACGTCACCATTTTAAACTGCATTCATTGTTTTTCTTTTTAGGCCAAAACGCCATCACTGTCTTCACGTTCTAAAGTTTTTGGGGCATTTGTGTTTGTAGTTGCCTATTCACACATTCAGCAGACACAGAACACCATTAGCATTAGCATTCATTTGGAGTCGTGTTTGTGTCGACTTGATGAATGTAAGTCCAGTATTTTCTCACCTTGTCTGGATCTCTTCGTCACTAACTTTGCTATCTGGTGCTGGTACAAGTACAGGGGGTTTATCACAGCTTGTTTTCTCAGTAATTTAATTCAACACTAATGCAAATTTAACCAGTTTAGAGGAGCCCTCATTTTGGAAAATAAACTTCTAAGACAAACTTACGATGGAACATCTTTAATTAGGGAATCTACATCAGATTAGTACAGACAGATCTGGGATATCTTTGTCCTGGCTTAGCTCCAGCACTCACCCCACTTAGGATGAGTTAACTACTTATTCTCTCTCGCTCAGATGGAGTGAACAAGATGAAATCATAAATAAAACATCCCAACTAAAAACACAAGATAAAGTCAGAACAAACACTCCAAAATTAATTGAAGCACAGCAGACTGGGGCGACCGTGGCGCAGTAGTCCACAGACCCCAAGGTTGGTGGTTCGCTTCCCGGTTCCTCCCTGATTCCTGGCCACACGTCGAAGTGTCCCTGGATAAGACACTAAACCCTGAACCCTTGGCACCTCAAAGGGGCAGCCTGTCCACAAGATTTTCCCCAAGGGGATTGATAAAGAATCAGTTGTTATTATAATACAATCACCAATTATACCCTAATTCTAACACTGCTGAAATGCTGAAACTGAAAGTGTCGTGTGCATTTATATTTATATCATTTGATGTGTCCCTGAGATTAACAGTTGAAACATACATGCAAGTTGCAGCGTGCTAACCTCGACATCGCGACTAAATTCTAATGTCAGCTTAGCTATCCTTATCAACTATGCTCCTTACATGATCATATACATATAAATTTATACAGTGAGATTTCCAGGGTGTACATCGCCTCTCCCAATGACAGCTGGGACAGGCTCCAACACTTCTGCAACCCTTAAGAGGACTAGTGATAGGGTACGCGGGACAGGTTGCCAGTCTATTGCAGGGCTGACATGTAGAGACAGGCAATCAGCCATGTGGGTAATTTAGAGTCACCAATTAACCCCACTGCATTTCTTTGGACAGGAAGCTGAAGTAACCAGAAACCATCACAGGCACAGGGAGAACATGCAACCACCACACACAAAGACACCTGGTGAGGCGACGCTAACCACTTCATCAATGTGCCACCGTTAACATTATATCCACGCCACTAATCTTTATGAAAATAATAAATCTCAACATGCTGTCTGCATTTTCATTATCTGTCTCAGCTGGAGTGTGTGTGTATTGTCTTATTCTCACTGAACTTACTCTCTGTCTTTGGAACGACATGCCTGTTAGCTAACATTCTGTTTAGTGCAGCTCTGTTGGGTATCAACCATGGTTGTATTATGAGACCTGGATACCAGATTAAAACATGGCAGCCACTCACTTGCGCCATAGAGTTTACATTATGGTGATGTCACAAAGAAGTTACTTTTCTAGGCTGTGGGAAAGTTCTGGAGCTATAAAACATCTTACATATAAAAGCATCTCTTTTCTCATTAGAGCCAATGGAGAAAATGTTTTTTGTACTCGAGGTGGATATTTTTTTGCAGTACTGTGAGTGGCCACTAGAACACTTGGACTAAGGGCTCACAGGCACAGATCACAGTTCTTACATCAAAACATGAAAAAAATCAAAACACTATCATCAAAAGTTGAAATAATTTTTCTTTTTCTCATTTTGGTGAAGTGTAGGTTTTTTTGTCCTGAAACAGCATTAACAGTCCTACATGTATATTCAACACAAATGTTCCCTGTTTTAAATGGTAGCAAAACCCAGTAATTTCACTTATGTAAGTAAAAAAAACAATACAAAGAAAATTGGGTGAAAAGGTGACAAAATAAACATTTATTTATTACTACAATACAAGGTTTTCAGCTGAACTGAATGCAATTGAATTGCAAAATGCAATATGGATCCATCCCTAGCATTCATCTGCGTGGTTGTCATCACATGCATCCTGCTTTCATACACTGACACCTCATTTTGGAAAACAAACTTCTAAAACAAATTTAAGATGGAACGTCATGAGTGAAGTGTTCTTTGAAATTAGTTTGCACAGGTGCAGCATGAGACTAATTGGTAATCAGGGTGTTGCATTTTCAAGGCCAGTGTTTCGGGACAAACTTTGCAATATGTGTTGGGAGATTTGCTAAACTGATTTAGGATGATATTTAAATGAGACCAATCGACTTGCACTTAGAGTTTAACACTTTGGAGTCATGTTGTGCATAAATGAGCCTCAAGGTTTCAGAATTGTGTGCACAGTTCCATTTTTTCGTGTATAAAACAGAGAAAAAAACTGGGTCTTGCTAACAGAGAGCAAACGGGCCTCACCCAACGATAAATGAAAGATTAAACAGCCTTTCCTCTTTGCTTCCACAGACTTAAGGACATAATCAGTGTGATGGCCGTCCAGATAAAGTCACTGCTTTTCTGCTGCCTCCTCAAACACTGACTAATCATAATCAACATGTCTTTGAGTCATCATATTATCATGGCTAGTTGGCTCATGTCACAGTAATAAGAGTAAAAGCTAATGATTCAGCGTTGAGTGAGTTTGACAGCCCATCCACCAGTCGTTCATTCATTTGCAGCCCTTTTCTCTCCCTACTTTCCTCTTCTCCCCTCCCTTCTCTTTCCTCTCCCTTCTTTCACAATTGATCCGTCTGTCTTCTTCTCTCTCGTCTCTTTTGCTCAGCACATCTACTCATCCTCCTCAGTCCTACTTTTTCTACCTCCCACTCTTTTTTTTCTGCCATCCTCTTTTGCTTCTTCCTCTTTCTCTTCCCATCTCTCTCTCTGCCTCCTTCACTCTGTCTTACTCGTCCTCCTCCTCACCAGTCATGCAACACAGCTCACTTTTTGACTTGGGGGGAAAACTAACTTCTCACTTTGCAACTCACACAGACGAGCGTTGCCAGGCAAAGTGCAAGAAACACAATCAACTTCTTCTCTTTGTGTTAAAGCACAGTACAGTAGGTGTGAAGTTTCAGCCTCTCCCCGGCTGTCCGCTGTGTTTTGAAGAAAGTAGAATTCACTCTTTATGATATTTCTGAGTGGGAACGTGGGATGGCTGAATCAATAGCAGCCGATCATGTAAATGCTGCCCTGGGCGGCAAAGTAAATGATTCAAACAACAAACTGCGTCACCACGGACATCAATCACAAGTGCATGCTGAAAAAAAAACAACCACCAAATCAATATGACTTTCTGTCACAATCTTACATGAAGCCCTACTGCCCTTTTAGCGTTTATGTTGCTGTATGACAGAAAAACAGAAATGTGTTGAATGGGGCTGAGGTCAGGGCTCAGTGGAGGCCAGTAAAATTCTTCCACAGAAAACAGCAAACTTTTTCTTAATGGACACAAGTTTGGGTTGTTTGACTCATTTCTTAATGAACATTACAATGCGTGTATCATCAAAAAATAGACCCTAAATGGCTGCTTTAGGAGACTATAACACCAAAAATGTTATTACTTTTTTAGATATCCGCCACTGATTGCTCTGCTGCAAAAACAAAGATAAAACAGGTGAAACTTTGCTTTTATGCATTTTAGTATCAGTATGAATGTCAAAAAAGAAACAGCAGCAACTTGGAGCAATTTGTGTAAGATCAGCAGGACGTGTTATTGTGTTTCCTGCTCTGCATGGGAATGACATAATTAAAAATATGTAAAATATAATAGTTGACTAAGAGAAGTGAATCATCGTCTTCTTTGTGTGTTTCTCTTTTTGTTCTTCATTTTCTCTCTCTGCTTGCCTGTGTTTTCACTAATTTATTTAATGATAATGACATACTGTACTTTCTCCCATACTACACTCACATTTTGAATCTAGTCTCATTTGATTTAATAAAAATGTGTTTTTTTGTAGATTTTGACATCAAAGACTCACCAGCTTTTTAGAGAGAAGCTCTTTTCAAAGATCCGTGAAATGTTTTAATAGTGTCTGAAATTAACTGACTGCTGTCAGTGGATAACGTTTAGATGTAGACAGAATCTGAAGTGATCATTGAGGTGAGGTGAGTCTTTTCTCTAGGTGAAAAACCTGCAGTCATGTCTTCTTATTTCACTTCACATTAAAATATTTAGTTTTTGTTTCTGACACAGGCACAGTTTTTTTGATAAAAATTAAACTTTCACAAAACAACGTTGTGTGTACCCTATGTGTAACTGAAATGGTGAAATTACACAGTAAATGTAGAAGCCTCCTCAAATGCTATAGTAATTATTTGCTAGTGTTCGTTGTTCATTATTTATTCCACGGTTGTTAATTATTTCTGCCTCAAGCGTGGTTCTGCTTCACATACATATTTGTAGAACAAAATTCAAATACATCACCATCTGCCCCTGCGTCGAGCAAAAACTCCATAATACATGAAGTAAGCCCTGAATCAATAACATCTGGAACTTCATGGTATCACAAACAAATGTTATAGTAGAGATACAGTATTTAGACACTTTGGATGAGCTGTACATGTATTTTTAGAAAGTCCTACAAGAGACTTTAATAAAATAGTTTTATTATTTGTACTATCTAATCAAACAGTGCTGTGATGTAGATTTCTGAAATAGATAAATACTTTGTTCAGTATTGTTATTTTTACACAAAGCAGAACATTGTCATTCTGATTAAATGTTAATAAAAACTGACAAAGTAAATAACGGCTCAGGTTTTGTCATCTCCATTTAACAGTGGGTTTTGCTTATGAAGTCAATGTATAGAATCAATTTTAATACAATGTGTGAGGTGCAGCCCAGCCAGGGAATGATTTATTTCTGTCCACATGTAAATGTGGTGAGAGCTGTTGTTCCTTGACTGTAGTCTACCTATGATCTGATGCATCTGTTCTTCTTCGGTGCTGATCAAATGAGTCCACACAGAGAAGAAGGCACTCACAATTAAATAAAGTCAAAGTGTATCTACATATTGATTCACTTGAGTCAATTAAGTCACTTCACTCATTTGTTCTTGACTCACGCTTCAACAAAACTGCACAGACTGTAAATCTGTATTCTAACTGTATTCACATTTGAAACATAGTTAAAACATTTTCAGATACTAGCACTGCTGTTTTTATTCATTTGCATTGCTTTAGCATTTGAATATGTTTCATGGGCCGTGTAATCATAAAACTTTAATTGCAATTCAAGTAAAACATGAATATATGCTGTAACTACAACAACAAACTTTCACCACAACATCAGCAACAACAAATCTCAACATTTTCCACACAAATTGTTATTTATATTGTAATTATGCAAGGACTCAGGCTTTATGAGTTGTTGAGCTTTAAGTGTTGTGGTCACCAGGGAGTGGTGGAGTGATTTCCCTATAGTACACAATGACATATCTGAGCGCACCCCAGAGCAGCATCTCAAAAATGTTAAATCTTCCAATACATGTTTAATTTTTAGGTTCAAGTGAACTCTATTTAATCTAATGTATAATTAAAAGCTAACAGCTTAAATATGTTTGTGCATCTGTGAAGTTAGTTAATAATAACTGCAAGAACAAGATTATAAACCTGTGAATTCCTTTCTCAGTTTTGGCCTGTCTTGCACTAATATGGTTCCACATGGTAAGGAAGCAAGAAACCAGACTGTGCGACTTATAAAGATATGAGAGGGTACAAGAGCGTCACAAGGCTACTGAAACAGGTGCAGCAGTGGTTAGGAGGAAAATGAAGAATCATATATATATATATATATATATATAATATAACAAATAACAGGAGGTGCTATGGATGTCACAAAAAAATAACTGCATCTACAATTCACTATGCAACGTTCCACTGAAAAACAGACGAGTAAGTGTCTCTGACTTGGCACAAGGATTATCTGTGGAAATGCATGCAGTGTCTACCGATGATAACCAAGAGGAAAACTATTGCCCACAAAACTGTAAGATTAAACTCTGCCGAAGAACATGAAAAGAATATTGGCAGCACATTCTTTGTTCAGAAGAAAATAAATTAGTTTGGATCAGATGAGGTCCAGCCTGTTTTGCGTGGACTAAGACAGGACTAAACATGGAGGCGGGAGTGTGCTGGTGCAAAAATCAGTCAGTCTTTTTAATGGAGAAAAACATGAAAACCTTGACCTGGCCAAGTGTGCCCCCTGATTATGAATCCAATAGAACACATTTTTAATATTTTCAAGCTGAATTTAGAGCAATTGAACCCTTTCAGCCAAAGGCAGCAGAACTGAATCATCCGTGAAAAATGGAAGCACATCTCTCCACAGATTTGTGCACGGCTGGTTGTCTCCTTGCCCAGGTGGACTGGTAATAACTTAAATTAATAAAAGAATGGAATCTCCCTAAATAATAAAGATATTTTTAAGTAGGGATCATTCATTAAAGGAACTAAAATTACATTAAATTTCCCAGATTTCAAAGGTGCTGAGAAGAAAATATAATGGCGAAATTCCCCACTAGGGGACATTGATCTATTGACAGTAAATCAATGTTGTAAGTGTAACCCCAGAAAAGATCATCTCATTTACAATGGTGATTAAACAAAAAACGGTCCACTACGGTTTACGGTTCTATCTCTATCATCAAAAATAGCTCATGATTAGGACAAACTCAAAAGCCTAAGCATGCAAAATTGCAGAGATGTCTGGTACACCTCTATAGTGGCTATTAGCAGCAGGCCGCTTTTAGCTAGTCACATATCCAGTATCCAGTTTTGGCAGCATACAGTAGAAATAGTATTATCCATTGCCCCTTGAAGGTAGCTGTTATTTTAGGTAAGTTTTCTCAGATGGTGTATATTCTCCAAGCAAGCCATCATTGGTTCAGCAGAAATCAGGTCTGTGCCATATTTGAATTTGATCTTTGTGTAATTTCAGCTGCCATGGATCTATCTTACAGGTTGTATACCAGTTGTCCCCCAGATAGCAAACGTCACTAGTCCAACACTGAGTCAGAAAGGTTGCTCTTTGGTTGAAGTTGAAAATTCAACTTTAAATGCTAAACATTCTCATCAGCTGGTGAAGCAGGAGGTAACTTTGAAAACAAGCAAACTCTTTATCTGTTCGCCAACAGAGCTAGCAAATGCTCATGTAATAAAATCAACCTATTAGTATTTCATAAATTTGAATCAGTGTCATTATCTTGTTCTCTTTACATTTTGTTAAATGTTGTAAATGATTTGCTGTATTTAATGAGGTCACAGTTGCTGTTAACAGGGTCTGCAGTTTCAGCTGTATGCAGCACCTCCTTTGATAACATTACGTCTGAGAGCTTGATGATGGTAAGTAAAATTAAAGTAGCCCCATATAAAATTGGGCAGACATGTAGAGACAGACAGCCATTCACCATTCACACCTATGGGCAGTTTAGAGTCACCAGTTAACCTCAGTTCACCAGGGGATCAGGAGAAAACATGGTCAGTGTGGATTCTCCATCACACTGGAAAAGGAAAATTGTCACAGATCATTTGTAAATTAAAAAAGACAGAGCCTGATATATTTTTTCAATGCAGGCTTTCCAGTGGCACGTTAGAGGTCTCAGGCACCACTGAATTGGCTTTTAAAAAAATAACCCCTGTGTATATTACAAGGTAACAGGTAAAGAAGAGTGAAACCTAAAAAAGATGAAAGTTGTTTGGGTCAGTGTTGTTACCAGACTAGTTCAATCAGTCACATAAGTCTGAGCACCAAAGTGCTACAGAGGCTGATCACTCAGGAAAGTGCATCTCAAGAGAAAGGCTATTGGATTGATCCTTTGCAGCGGGAGAGCACATTCAGTCCCTTCGGATCTCTCTGAGTGTGAAAGGCAGATCACAGCTACTGAAAGCCACAGTTTGATGTTCTTCTACCTTTAATTTGGCTTTCATAATCCTCCTTCTGTGTCTGCTTCTCAGTGTTACAGCTTGTGTCTACATATTAACATCACCTGAAAGCATCTGTATGCTGTGATGACGTTCTGACAAGATATTCTTATGTTTATGTGTTTGTGATGAGTATGACCCTGTGATCCTTCCCATCCTGGTCTCCACCCCAAAAACAGAATAATGTCAGCATTGAGAATACTTTCAAATGCAGATGTTGTGAAGTTGACAGCAGCTTCACCTCTTCTTTAGTTTCCATAATGGATGTGTATGTAGAACACTGTTTTGGATGCTCTTTTGGAAACGTGTCCTCTTTCTCATATCCATTGGCAACTCGCCACATATTCTGTGACAGGAAATGGAGCCATGCCATGATGGCACCAAGCCCAGAATGAGTACAGTGCAGCGGTCCTCTACCTTTCAGCTCACAGCCCCCAAACTGAGCTAATTCCTTTACTTACAAGGCTGAAGGCATGAATGTGCAGAACCATGAACTAGCTCAAGATGTAGTTATCCATTTCAACCTGTGTTACTTCAGGCAAATTCACATGGTAAAAACAGCAGATGGCCAAAATGTTTTTTTCCACTTTTCATAGAACTTATGCACCCACATATCCTGCACAGTCACTGTATGTTTTCCAGCCTGATATCAAATGAGAAAAGAACAAGAGTCTGTGATTCCTGTTTTTTTTTTATTTTTGTCTGCACTTTCTCTTGTTTCACAGTCTGTTTGCATGATGTTCCCATATTTGTAGCTTAAGAGTGTGGAGAAGATTTCCCATCAATGATTAAAGCCGGGGCCAGCATTTCGTTTTGGCAAACTGGGTGAATCTACAGCATCTCTGTTGCAGTTCCACTTGGTGATTAAAGCTCAGAAGCTGAGTATGTAAAAAAAGAAAAAAAAAAACTCATTCACAGATCAGCTTTAATTAATGATTAGAAAGAGAATAAAGTCAGCAATTATAGTCTTCGCACTTCCTCTGTAAAAAGAGATTTTGCTGAACCTGACTAACTGCCCTCTGTTGCCCCCTCTCATTTAGTTGCTGTGTGGTTTCAAGTTAATGAGGACAAATTGTCTGCAGCACATTCTGTACTAATCCTGGTACGGTAGAAAAAAGACCATAGCACTGACAACACAAGAAGACCACTGAATAAGAACAAATACACATTTGCTAATCTTTTTACAGATGGGAAAAGTAGTAGTAATAAAAATGCTGCCAGAAATAGGAGTAAGCTTGTTCCAGCTGTCATGATCAGGACACTAACACTCCACATATGCTACAAGTTTATTCTTGATCTTTCACACAAAATATGGCATTAACCTGGTGTTTTAGTGTGCATGTCCTTCACCTCACTGCTTCTGTCCTCTTCCCCAGAGCTCAACTTGTGCTTTACAGTAATGAATTCTCCTAATGTCTGTGAGATGTGATCGAGAACACCAGTGACACAGCTGCTATATCGTCATCTAACTTTTCCCTTACATTCAGATCAATCACATTGCTTCATCCTTAATTAACAGTCCAAGAGATGTCACATCCTGTGTCTCTGTGATGATGCAGAAGTCAACAATAATATAGGTAAACAAGTGAAAGATATAATACTTGACACGTTGCTAGGTTCTATAAATAGTGTTGGTATTGATTGATTAATTCACCAATCTATAGAGAAGAACAGTTGTTGTCCAATGGCTCCGCTAATCTATTTTTCGGCTTCTTACAGTGATGTGTGATGGTTACAGTCATGAAAATATGTTTTCTGACAAAATTTGAACAGTTTGCTTATTCCACAGGAAAATCTTCAGAATTATTGTTTTGTCTTTGCTTTGATGACTGGTTTTACAGAGGGCTGTTGAGGTTTCTGTGCACTAATGAAGAGTGGATGACAGTTGTGAGGTATTTTGGCAAACCACTGTCAATCACATCAGATAAAACCACACTCACACACACTGATGAAGCAGATTAGTCACTTTTAGTGTTAAACATTTAATAAACAATATTTTAAAGTTTTTTTTATTCCTCACAAATATGTAATGGTACAGAGACTTCATTATAATCTGATGAGTTTTCTGGGTTTTAAGTCAGTCCAGTTTCTCAAAAACAGCTATTTACTGCTTGTATCTGCATCTGTTTTCGGTTGCTGCAAATTGATCATTGCAGTTTGGGCTGTCAGTCAGACCACACATGTAATTTACATATCGCCTGTGGGTTTGAGGACTTGTAATGGGCATTTATTCACTATTGGCTGATTTATTTCAGACTGAACAATTAACTGCAACAATCAATTGTTATATTAACTCAAAGGTGCACAAAAAGAAAGAAAACTAGGCCATTCACTCCCTGATTAGCTTTTGACTGGATCACGTCTGTCTCACAAGCTCCTGTGTGACCACAACGTTAAAACTGAGCCATGGCTAACTTGGACTATCCAGGGGAAAGTCATGTGTCACATCTAAAACACAAGGTGCATAGCTTGAACCAACACTGGTGTTGCAACCAAAGCTTTAACGATAACTGAGGAAAAGGCACAAGCACAATCAAAAAATGTCATTTTTCTGTCGTTTTTATCTTCAGCTTGTTGTCTTCTCTGTCACATCTTCTTGACCTTAAAATGTTTGTTCAAAAACATTTTACCAGTCAATAATTTTTGTAATCAGGCAGCTCACTTGTGAACAAAGTAGTAGCCATGAATAGAGTATAGGGAAAAAGAGCAAGTTTTGGCACATTCAACACAGTGATACAACAAATACCAGCTTCAAAAGATTAAAACTCATATCAGGTAAACAGAGGAGTTTCCCTCCTCAGAAACAGCGTGGCTATTAACTTGTGTACAATAATTTTTACATGTCAATTGAGCTTCAAACATAAGTTGTCCACTTGTTATGAAGCTCGTCCACTGAAGATACACTGTGTCCACTGTGATAATTAGGAACCCATGGTGAATAGATTTGGTGTTTTAGCCCCGTGCTCAGCTGACCTCCAAGAACTCATCCATTTTTGTTTGTGAGGGCAGGTTTTCCTTGGCTCAAAGTGAAAATACAAGACACTGGCTACTGAGTTAGAAAATGTCTAGCCGTGGTTGTGGCTGAGCACAAACCCAATGTGTAGATCCGCCAACATTTTCCACCAGTATCATGTGCAAAAGACTTTTCAGCAGGGCAGCAACCTGTTTTGAATGCACCAAACTAGCAACAATCATAACAGTTGTTGGACCTCAACGTCACAGCAATAACAGTTCAGAAGCTGTAAGTACATTGTTATACAACAGCAGCCACTATTGAGTTCATTGCCCCATGGCTAAAGGTTCCCCAACTCTGACTAAAAGATCTCTGTGCCTTCTGTGTGCCTATTTAATCACAGCATCCAGTGCTCTATAGCCACAGCAGTCATCATACAAATTTGGGGAGATAACCAGTCTTGCAGCGTGGTGGTCTGTGCCATATTCTGAGCCCCACTCTGTGTTTTCCCTGCGGTTGTCTCTGCTGGTCTCTGGTACAATTTGAGCTCTACACATCAGTGTCTGGCTTCTCCACCAGTTTCAGAGCCTCGTGCATGCCAGCCGCTGACAGCTTCCGATTGATGTTTCTGTAGCGGCATCGCAGGAGGTTACTGTAGGTGGTCCTGAGATCACGATTGAAAAACGCATAAATGAAGGGGTTAATGAGGGAATTGGCATAACCGAGCCACAAAAGAGTTCTCTCGAGCCAGAGTGGCACACAGCTGCACTCCACACCACATACAAATGGCCTGGCAGTGGACACCAAGAAGAATGGCAGCCAGCAGAAGGTGAAGGCACCGACCACAATGCCCAGTGTGGCCGCAGCCTTCTGTTCCCGTTTGAAGATGGACTGGTTTTTCCTCTTCCGGCGCTGGTGGTGCTCACCGGTCTTGAGGAGGCGGGACACACGGGTGCTGCACTCCTCCTCCACCTCACGCTGGAGCTTCAATGCAGCTGCCACGCAGTCCAAGCTCTCCTCTTCAGGTTCCTCTTCCTGCTCAGCCTCTGTCCCTTCAACACTTCCCGTTTCTCCTGATTCTGCCGGCCGGCGAGCCTCGTGCCCTCCTCTCCCCCCTCGAAGAGCCATCCCTGCCCCGTGCTCCCCTTCCCTGGGGAAACCAGTGATGTTGTGCTTGGCTGCACTTAGTTTGGCTGCTCGATAAATCCTGTAGTACATGATCAACATCACTGACATTGGGATGTAGAATGCCACAGCCGTGGAGTAGACTGTGTAGCCAAAATCTTGACTTATGAGGCAGACTCGCCCATCGTTTACGTTCTGTGCCCAGCCGAAAAGAGGGGGGAGGGTGATAGAGGCAGAGAGGAGCCACACGGACACAATCATCTTTGCCATACAGCAGCCATTTTGCCGGACAGGATATGTCAGGGGTTTTGTGATACCCAAATACCTACAGAGAAAGATACATTATGTCTACATTACATTTTTCATAAACAAGCATATATGTTCTTGTATTTCTTGACCCTGAGAAGGTGATGTCCCCCCCACCCTCATCTAGGTACCCTTGCACAAGGTGATTATTAACAATCTGTGGTTGCCATATGCAGCCACCAGGTGGGAATCTGGGTGAGAAAAACCCTAAGATGCTGGGACAAGTGTGATCTGCAAACGTTTCAGTGTTAAATGAAGCCCATAGAACCAATAATTAGAGGCACAGTGAACAAAGAACTCAGTTGAAAGGTCAGAGGTTATATACCAACATCAGCCAGCTTGTTTCATCAGTTGTGTATATGCTCTAACCTCCCTCATAAACATCCACTGTTGTAGTGTTGCGTTTAATTGGATTTTTGGAGGAACATCAAATATGTGATTAAAAAGGATATGGGTTATGTCCTGTTCTGGATAATAGGATATGTCCAAAATGTGTCTATTTCTGACTAGATTCACGTGTTAAGTCTTGTTCCAAAACAAAATAAAAATATCCACTTTGTTCAAGCTATATAAAAGTTAATCTCACCTGTCAATGCTGATTACGCACAGAGTCATGATGGAAGCGGTGCAGCACATAACGTCCATGGCGATAAAAACGTTACAGAAGAATTGTCCGAAAATCCACTGACCACCAATCAGGTCCGTGATACTGACGAACGGCATCACAGCCAGAGCCACTGAGAGGTCCGCCACGGCCAGAGAAACGATCAAATAGTTTGACGGCTGGCGCAGCTTCTTGACGAAGCACACGGAGATCACCACCAATAAGTTCCCGCAGATGGTGGACAGCGTGAGCATGGTGAGGACCCCTCCGATCAGGACTTTCTCCACCTGACCGTAGCTCAGGATCTGCTCACCGCACCGGGTCCCGTTCGTTTCCATGACCTGCGGCTGACTGGAGGTGGTCGGAGAAGTCGCTGCTGCCGCTGCCACTGCAGCCTCTGCGGCGTCCTGCGCAATCTTCAGGAGCCTGGGCGCAAGAGCCCCCGAGATCATCATGTTGGTGGAGCTCCCGGGATCTTCTCCACCGGCTCCATCCTCAATCATGAAGGGCGACCTCATGTTGCCACTAACAAACGTTCCGTTACTTGCTCCCACAACAACCATTCTGCTGCCTTCTGTTCCTTTTTATCCATGGACTTGGGAGATCTTTCCGTCGGTGACATATACGCGCACAGATGTGCCGATGTTGATATGACAAATGAGTAAATCCTTTCCACGGCCCCCCTCAGGTTAAACTACAATAACAATACTCTCTTTCTCTTCATAAAGCCTCGACGCCTTAATTCTTCCATTTAGAGTCATACTCGTCATTACGCACGTGGTGCGCCGCAAGCATATTCCCAAAATACCTGACCTATAAAATACGGTTTTATTTCCTGTTGTCTGTGGCCACCTTGGCTACCATCCCACTTTCAGCTTGATGTGCAGACAGGCACAAACCTAAACCGAAGTGCGCGCACATATACATATCACAAAAGTTGACGTGTGACGTCAAAAGACATGTTGGACCGAAATTAACTTGACAAGTATGATCTATGCCCCTGGACGACCGTGCGTAATTGTGCAGAAGATGTGTAGTGTGGATTTCAAATTGGGATCGTCTGTGATTAAGCATTTCTCCCTACACACACACTCACACAAACACAAAGACGAAGGGTGAGATTACAAAGCTCTGAATGGGCAGTGGTGTGAAAGAGTGTGTCGTTACCGGAAATGTTCGAAAACTGTTATGACAGTAAAATATACAAAACAAGACAAATGTGGTCGTTCCACCTTTACGGGTTAGGACACACGATGGTTAAGTGACTTTTTGCACGAAGAAAGGTTTAACTTTATAAAGATCGGCTGGTCCTTATCTAACTGAAGTGAGAAAGCTGGAGTGTTAATTCCCCTCAATTTTCCCCTTCAATAATTTTTCCTATTTACAGTTCAGGCGGAGACATTAAAATATGAATGTTAGGAGAAGAGGTGAAGTGCAATCTGCCTCCATCTCACGTCTAAAACTTATGAGATTTATATTGCTGACATCAGAGCAGGAACCTTTTCATCATTTTCCAATCTGAGACCAATTATTTTATGATAACCCCATACGTGGACATGATACTAATGCCACGTGTAGCCTTGGATAATAGCGCCCCCGGGCGGTCACGTGCCTCTCCTGCACTTTGGTACTTTGATATGGGCACTACAGTGCTGGAATTCCCTTTTCTCAGTTTGAGACCATATGTTTTTTTCACACAGTCTTTTAAATGACACTCAGCCACAGAATGATGCTTTTAAACCAACAGATTTGAGAGCTGTCGTTAACAGACTGCAGTTACGGGGCCCTGCACTGCAAAACAGTACTTCAAACAGCTTCACTCTAACTTGATCCATTGGAAGCTGTTAATGCAAAGCAACATAAAAAGTTCCAGCCTTTTGGGCTTATAGCATATTTTTCCATTGCAGATTGTTTTATTTTAATTATTTTTTAGAAAAACCTAAACAATGTTTTGTTAGAAGAAAAAAAACGTGTTTACGTGTTTTCTTACGTCTTCATTTGACCCTTTATTTATCCTTGGCCCCCTCAAGAAGGCCTCTAGCTTCTTATTATTGTAAGAAGCTCTGAGATTGTGCTGTAAGTGCAAGTCTGAGACATGAAAAAAATGAAATTCAAAAGCATTAAAAATGAATATTAAATAGGGATTTTTAACGGGTGATGTTGATGCCATTATCCTACAAAGTCACATTTAATCAGGCTACACACACAAGAGGGCTGACAAAATAGCCGACTATGCAGTCAAGACTCCGAGATTAAAGAGGTTGAAAGGATGTTTGAACTTAAATCAGTAGCACAGTAATGTGATTTTTAGAAAATAGAAGAAAATAAATCAAAGGCTACAGATTGACACGAGCTGCATCCGAGGTCAATGTGGTTGCTGAATTGGCATCATAGCAGAGTCCCTGCTGTGCACGTCTGGGAATAAATACTGAAGTGTTTGTTAAGGGTATAAACATATTTGACTCACTGAAACTGAGATATGAAAATGTCCATTTATCTAATGCAGCTTGCTGACAAAGCAGCCAAAACTTCTCACAGCAGCCACATTTTAAAAACAACATGACAATAAATGTACACTGTTATTACCTTAACCAACATAATGAACCGGTGCTTACTGATAACACTCGTTACACCCCATGTTGTAACGCTCTCAGTGTTGGACTGAATAGTGTGCCTGGCAAGCTCGCACTGGTTTTAAAAGGCTATTTATTAAAACACAAGGCAGATGAATAATCACGATAAACAGTGTCAGGTTAATCAAACGGTTCAGGTTCATTTCAAAGACAGGGTCAGGTTCCACAGTGAAGATTACCAGGATCAATATAATAATAAACCAAATGACAGAGCCAGGTCAGAGTATTAATCAGAGTAATCTATGATCTCACAGAGCCAAAGGGGGTCAGAGGGGGCAGGCTGGTTCAGGTCCAAAACAGATTTGTTACCAGGTGATCAGAACAGAGGAAAGAAGGCTGGAAAGACAAACTGGCGAGTGCTGAGGCTGGCAGAGCTGCTTATAAAGAGTCTGAGACAGGCATTACTGATTTGGCTGGACAGGAAATGACCATATAAGGCATAAACCAGGGAGCCAGGACATCAACGTCATCACTGTCTCATTATTAATGCTCATGTGACTAAATAGGAACAAATCCCTTATAAAGAATTATTTTATTTAGAGAAGGCCTGCAGACAGAGTTTAGAAAAAACACGAGGCAGACACATAAGCACCACATTTCAAACACAAATCACCAAAAATAGGCCAGTGCGAAAAATAAAATAAAAAATCTGTCAAGGAATAATCACCAGTTAAACACACAGGGCAGAAACAGCTCATTTTGTAATAACAATGCTCTTCAAAAACATAACTGAGAAGCTTTCTATTCCTATTGTTGTAAGTAACTTATTAATTTCATAATCATAGTCATGGTTGGATGATTGTGTATCTGGGTAAAAACCTGTCAGGCTTACAATCATGTTCATCACTCAGCTCTCTGCCGAACGATGCACAAGCCTCTATTTTCCTGTGAAGCTCTTATACGCCTGCTGGGATTTAACATAATGAACTTACAAAACATGTTTTTTCACATGCTGTGGTTCTTGTATTCATTTTACTACGATATCCTCCTTTTTGCTTTTGTTGCCTTATTCTTTTATTGCCCCATGCTGAGTGTTAAGCCAATGAACACATGAACTGATGAATGCATAACTGAATAGCGATCATCTCCCTCCCTCTCGTATAACTAAGAATTATTTACCAAGAACATTAAACAGTTTTTATGACGATCATGTTTTTGTTGCTAGCATAAGAGACGGACCCTGCTGAATTTAAAGATCACGCCTACGTGTCCTGTTTTTTTTAGCACCACCATCAGGTGATGCTTTATACAGTACCTCTAAAATAAATCATATTCCTGCTAAACTTAAAATAATGTTCTAATGCCAAAGCAAAAACTCAATATATGTATATATACTGTATGTATATATATATATATATATATATATAAATAAACTTAATGTGGATATCACCATGATATTTTATAGAGTATTTATAAAGGATTGGTAGGCTATAATTAGCCTAAGAAATCTATTACTGTTCATTAAGGAAGTACAGTTGCCAGTTCCAGCACGATGTTAGTCTTTTTAGGGATTTGGTGGGAACAGATTTCCAGTGAACAATCACTTATCTCCAAGAACAAGGCTGAAGGAAATGTGGAAAAACTTGTAAAAAAAAACAAACAACCTTACAGTTTTTGTTATTAATGATTTATCAGCAATAAATAAATAAATGTTTTGCTAAATGTTAAAACGTGTTTGAGCTCACTGGCATCCAACACTGGTCACATAAAAATACAATAAAGTCATCAAACCACTATGAAACAGTTTTTTATTTTTAGTTTTTATTATTATTTCTTTGTTGTTTCATGTTTTTTTCCCCCTTTCTGTTGAATCCAGGTGATAATTGAATATATAATAATAATAATAATAAAATAATATAGGTTTAGAGCAGCCTACAGATGTATTAAATACATTTTATAGAGGTGATTAAATGAGGTTAGAGCTTGATAATGTAATAAGACTTTTTTCCTCTCAAGCTATTATAGAATTTATAAATATAAAACACAAAAGCAAATTACCGAACAACACAATAGGGAACAAAAACCAACGTAACACAGATAAAAAAGTGGATTAATGTATAGGAGCAAAGTAGGAAGGTATTTGAACTTATCAGTATATCATTTTTCAGTTTTATTATATTATGTATTTGATGCCAGGTTTAAAAAAAATGACAGAATTAAATGAAATTAAATAAATACAACCATTTGCATAGTGTGAATGTGAAGCTTGCCATTTAAAATATTAAAATGAATAAGATGAATAGAGAACAGACAGTTTTGTGGAGTGAGATATTATCCTGTAGTATCCTATTATTCCTGTTTCTGTTCCAAACACCAAGAATGTCTCAATTTACACAACAGAACGAGTTAAAAACATAAAACATAATGTGGGTCCAGCAGTGTAGCTGCTCCTCCACCACCTGTCGCCCTGCTCAGACTCAAAGTCCCGAATCCACCGACTCGCTGCGTCCGTGCCACAGTTTGAAGCTTCCCCGCAGAGAGACGGTGTAAATAATGTGTTGCCAGGTTGGAAGGAAATCCACCTTTCAGCGGAAACGTTCCAGTCGTTCAGTGCTGCGGTGTTTTCCCGGTCTGCTCGCGGATTAAAGAGGGATAGAAGGAGCCGGATCTGGACTCCGTGAGGAACACAAGGATCTGCAGGTGCGGTAGTGCCGAGGAACAAACGACTGATGAAGATGAGAGGAGGCTGTGTAATCACTGGATGTGCACATCTGTAGGTCGGTGACAGCTCACGGTGAGTATGTGACCGACGTCTCTTTTCTTCCTGGAAGCCACAGCCGCGGATTTCTGCACAAACTCTCCGACGCTTCCTCCTTCCACCCTCACAGGATTGACGGCTGGCCTGACACCATTGGCTGGTCGCTGGGAATGAATCATCGCTTTCATCAGTGGGGGGGTGTTCAGGGATGCTGTCATGTCACTGCAGCCTTAAAGCATCACGGGCAAACCCACACATAGACTACACGGTCCCAGCCGGTCCCGCCCGTGTGCCTGTTCTGTGACAGCACGAAGCTCGTTTATTCTTTGGAGCCAGCATGGAGGAAATCCTGCGAAAGCTGCACAAAGACGCGTCCGGCCACAAGCATAAAGGCATCCGCGACGCCTGCGTCTACGCCTGCGGTGAGTGCACTAGCAGCCCCCCGGATTCCTGGCTGCAGCGGGGGTCTGAATTCACCTGCTAGCTTTTTAGGAAACAGACAGCAGCCACACTAATCCCTCAGGCCTGTGCTGTGCGCGAATATAAGAAGAAACGACGAAATGTTGAGGCGAATCGTTGTTTCTCATGAACTGACAAATTAAGGTGGTGTCCGTGTCCATGTGCTGGTGGAGCGTGAAGCTACACCTGCTGTGTTTATGTACTGAAAGAAACTGTCAGATGTGTTCATCTTGTACGCATTCATTCACATGTTACAGTATGTACAGTGAAAATAACATCTGTCTATGCAGCATCTGCTGCTGTTTGTGATAACTTTCAGTAAGGAAAGTACATTTTCCTGACTGTTCGCTTGCTCGTGAATGCATCATTCCAGGAGGCTTTCAGTTCAGACTGTTTACCACCCACACGTAAAACAGTGTTGCTGGAAAACTGCAGTATAAAACCACAGTACATCTGTTTATATGGCTTTCACTTACACCTTAAAAGGTACTACATGCCAATTTACACAGTGTTCTTGTGTTGTGTTTTGTCTTTGTGTTGTAGGAAATTCAAAAGGCTAACTGATCACTATTCTAACCTTTGGCAATGATGCTAAGGCTGAAGCACAGCTGAAAACTGATTATTAGTTAAGTATCGGGAGAATCAGTAAATGTGGGTTCGATTGCAGACTCATAACTCTTTAGTCTGTTGTTGTTCTGAGAAATGAAGTGATCCACATAATACTGTGCACAGCTCCCTTCACAAGCAGCACCAAAGACGGTCTCTTACCAGGATAGAAAGAGGAGTGGGAGACTGCAGTGCACAACCGAGCAAGAGGACAAATACATTTGAGCGTTGAGTTTGAGGAACAGACTCCTCACAGCTGTGTGTGAAGCAGCTGTGACAATAGAAATTTCACAAACATATCACACTCGGTAATACTTATATCATTTGTGTTTACATTTTAGTCTTGAGAACAGTGTGGAAACACACACACGAGGCTGTGTGTGTTTTATACAAACAGTCCCTGTTGTGTATTAGCCTAGAGGAAGAGCACGACATCATACCGTCATTAAGACTGTTATTCCTGCTGACTCACTGGTCCTTTAATACCCTGCTAATTGGCTTGTCAAGTTAAAATTATTCTCTGTACAGTGACTTGTAGAAACGACAAAAAAACCTTTACAACAAGAAAAAGATTTTCAGAATAGGAACCATTTGTCAGCGTGTCATTATCTGTCTGTACAGGTCAGTGATTTACCAGCGAGACAGAAAAAGCCTCTGCTACGGCCTTTACAACATGTGTCACTTAGTTGCTTAGAACCAACCTCAAACACGATATATAAAGCACACGTGAAGCATATGGAAGAATTGTTTTCTGCCGACGTCAGTGGTGATATTATTAGTGTTAGTAGGCCTGATGGGTCAGCCTGACCTGGTCGAATGTGAAACTCTGTGACACAGCGAGAGGATAGATTCCCTTTTGGGCTGATGAAGGGACAATCATGCAATCTTGCGCACACACACACCAAGATCCTGTTGAATCCCTATTGAGCATGACCAAAGTGATGCGCAGACCTTGAAAGCATGCATGTGCACACAAACAAATACATGATGTGTATGAGTTTAAATCGAGGTCTCAGTTGTGACACATCAGATCAAGTATCCCATGTACTGTTGTTCACTTCTGAGTGACCTCTGACTGTCATGGGTTAACAATGCAGTTGAGTTGATGCCAGAATGATGCCAGTAGACTTCATCAGCCAATGAAATGATGTAATGCCACCTTTATATGTTTGAAGACACACCCATTACGTCAGTCACTGTGCAGTGATTACCGCCTTAGACACACACACACACACACACACACACACACACACACACACAGGGTGCAAGTATAGCAATGCACAGTGCACGGGCAGGGCTAATGCACACTAAACCTTGAAACATATATGCAACATGAGAGCCTGTGCAGAGTAGCAGGAGATTTATGTGCTTTTATGTGAAGTATCAGCAAGTCTCATATTTCAAGTTTCTACCAGGAAAAATGCAGCATGCAGTTCAATTCTAGTAAAATGTATGAAGCTGCGGTGAAATTTCTCGTGCTCAAGCATTATCTGAGTTCATTTGAGCAGCACAGCTCACAGCAAACGTGTTACTTTGAACAGTTTCAGGCTGGCTTTATGCTGTGCTTTTCTAATGTGAACTATTTTTAACTGAAGATAACTTTTCAAAGGAGTCACGAACATGTAGATTCACTTTAAGAAAGACTCATTCATTTCTGGCTGCTGTGGTTTCTGTTGAACGTTATTCAAACAGGAGGAAATACAATATTGGTTAGCGAGTTTTCAGTGGTGAATTAATCCACATTTAGTGGATTTCTGTCAGCAGGAGACTATTTTTGGACGTCTGTGGAGCTCTATGGCACAGAAGAATCCAATACATCAGGTTCTGGATACACACAATGCAGTACGTGTTTGTAAGAAAATATATAAATACTGTCACCAGATCTGTCTTATATAAAATATGTTCCGCCTCTCACCTTTCTGGGCTCAACAGAAGATGGTACAGCAGGGAATTTGTGTTTTCTTTAGCAAAATGTAATAAACAATATAAATCATATTTTATTAATTTTCTGTGTTCCGTTAAATTACAGAAACCCTTGAGTCTCAGAATGGATCAACCAAGATTTCGCCTTCACAGCTTCGGTAAGTTCAGTGGAACTGCTTTAGTCTTAGGCCGATCTGTAGATGGTCTCATCCCAGGTCACTTCACACAAAGCTTTGAAGGTGTGAAGTTAGTTTTAATCACTGTAGCAGAAAAGAACCTAGAACGTTAAATAGAAGGAAAACATTTGTCCTGTAGTAATGGAAAACAGTCATACAGTCGTATGTAGGTGCCTGCATGACCATGAGCAGTCGCTTGTAGGCTGCTTGAATTCAGTGGTAAGAGTGTTACTGTTAACAAGTCAGCTTTGCCTTGCAGCTCCACATTCTCTACAGCCTTTGCATGTACTGCAGCAGGGAACAGATAACTGAATATTAAAACGGTTCCTGTGTGAGCCCTCCGGCTTCAACACCTCTGTGTGACACGGAATGTATGATTTGAATGATCAAATAATTCCTGGGTTTATATTGTAAATGCTGCACTTAAACACTGCAGGCTCAGGCTGAGGCTCTTAAGCAGCAGTGCTTCGTCATTTTACCCAGGAATAAATGTCCAAGATTTTACAATCCAAATCAAATAAAAATCAATAAAAGTCAAATATCAGCCAGATGGATTTTTAAAAAATCTGATGCCTCAGTATAAACATGTAAATTCCTGCTGTTATAATGATGAACAGAAGCATGAACTATGACCTCAACAGTAATGATAGAGTTGAATCAAAACCTGATCATAGGCTTCAAGAAGTAGGATTTATTGCAGACCTGCTCTAGTGGATTAGACTGCATTAGATTATACAGGTGTTTCTCTTACTGAGTCCATACCTCTGAGAAAATCCAGATGGATCTTTAAAAATGCAGACAGCTGGTCACACTGAGTGTAGCCAGAAATCTGTGGATTTCTAACACGGTTGCCTGAAGCTCTACTAGAAGTGTTATGTTTCCCTTCACAGCAGTCCTTAGTGGACAGTATATTTTGTTTTCATTATATATACTATATTATACTATACTATCATTTGTAACTTGTTGCTGTTCTATACATTGAAGCTTTTCATGTGTTGTGGTTAAAAGTGTGTAAATGTGTAAAATGTCAAAGTAAAGTGCTGCTGATGCCGTCGGACAGCGATGACGGTGCCGTAAATTCTGGATGCTGTTGGAGCTCAACACACCATGAATTATTCAATGAATAAACCTCTATTGTTTTATTAGAGATTATTAGATTAAATATTGATGATCATGTCTTTGTAATGCAGTGCGGAGCTTCTCAGCCAGTGTGCTCCTCCGTCTCTGCAAAAAACGATTTCAAGCCTCTATTTACAAAATGGGCTCTCAGCCTCTGAGAGAGAGACGACACCTACACTTACAAACTGACAAAAAAGGATTGAACAACAGTCCTTTCTGAAGGATAGTTGCTATGGTACATCTCTGATTGACAGAATAAAAATAGTTTTTACTCATTCTATCCTTAAAACTAATTTCAAAAGCATTGTCTTTGGTTGTTTTATCAACATTTCTGAGTAGTTGATGAAATATTATGTACCTCTTTAAGTTGATTTAGTATCTTTTGATGCTCAGTGTGCCAAATCATTGTTATCATGATTTTGGCTTATTATTTGTTGCTCTCTCCATGCTCCTAAATAGAGGCTGAGCTCAAAAGCAAAGCAGAACTGCTTGTTTCGGTGCCAACTGTGAGTCCTTGCAGCCCCCTTTGAAATAGTGTGGTTGTGACAGCTCAGAGCAGCCTCATCGCTCAGAGATGAAGCCCAGTAGCCTGCTATCAACAGCGACTTGCCCAGCTCCAAATAATGAGAACGAGATAGAGTGAGAGCGAATATACAGCAGAAAGCAAGACAAAGGAGCAGTGAAGAAATGGAAACATGCTGCTGGATTATCTAACAGACCCAGGAGTAAACTTCAGTGTTTGGTTCCCACGTTCTGATTGGAGCATAACAGAACATTAGTAGTGGGGAAATAATGAAATGCATGAGAAGGAGAAAGCACATTGCCTACTTCTGATAGTTAAGAGGCATCAGTATTTTCACCTGTATGTTTTTGAGCACATTAGACTCAGTTGTGTTGCATGTAGACTGGAGTTTCAGCTTAATCTGTCTGACATCGTCGATGTCTACATGAGAAGGTTTGATGAACAAAGGTATTTGTAGCTTCCTCTGTCTCCATAAAATAATTGGTGCATGGTAGTGAGTCTTAGAAGAAGAGCCTCTCTTTTGTTCTTCTAGTATTTCTCTCTCTCTTTTCACTCCCAGTACCTAATGATAAAAGGCAACATATGCAGGATAGACTGTAAGGCTGTCTTAGACAAACTTTGAATTCTGGGCTGTGAGAGAGGGGATACATGGGAAAGAAGAGTCAGATTTCCATCAAACATTCTCTTGTGATTAGAGAAGCTCTGTGTGTCTGTGGCTGATGAAGTCAGACAGTCAGAGAAGCTCAAATTCCTGCCCCTCTTCCCTCGCTATCTTCCGTATCACTAAGAGCAGGGGAGAGAGAGGAAAATCTGGAGTTCTTAAGGGAGGTCAAGACTGAGACCATCTCAAATTCTGCTGATCTATTTTTCCTTCATCCCTCCACAATCTCACTTCATATGTATTGAAATCATAGGACGACAGTGTCTGTGATGCCTTTCAACTGAAGCAAATATGAGCCTCTGTTTGCCGTCAGTTTGATTGTGACTGGATTATGTAGAATGTTTTGGACCAAAATTATGATTAAAACTTTACTAATCTGCTGTGAGTTGTACAGAAAGCATTAATGATTCCACGGTTGTTTGTGTTTTTGTGTGCTTCCAGAGAGCGCTGTCTGCTGCCTCTCCAGATGGCTCTGGAGTCTAAAAACACCAAACTGGGACAGACGGCACTTACTGGAATGCAGGTACTGGAAGATTATTCTTCCACTAATTAAGTGTAATCCTTGTTCTTTCTTTTAATTCTCTTTCATTGAAAATTTCTGCTTCTGCATAAAATCTGATGTTTGCAACGACATCAGTTATATTTTGACATGACGCTGGTTCTGCTTCTGGAGACTCTCTTCCCTCTGTCTGTCTCCATCAGAAGCTCCTGTGTGAGGACAGGTTTGTGGGTGGGGTTGGTATGGAGGTGGAGGTCCTGGAGAAGCAGCTGCTCAGCCAGATGTTGGAGGCCATCAGAGTCACCCCATCTCTCCATGAAGACCTGCAGGTGGAAGTCATGAAGGTGAGAACTGTGGATGTACAAACATTCTAGATTAATATCTGGATTCTGCAGAATGACTCTGAACTTATATGTATTTTTAAAAGTTTACTTTTATTTTTCTACACAAAACTGCACACTCAGTCTGCAGCAGGCCCTCATTACAATGAGCAAAGGGGTGTACAGTAAATAAGCTCAGCAGATCAACAGCCCCCCATGAAGAAAAGAGTGCTTGTATTGCAGCTTTTCGGTTTGCATTGATGTTTCCTGTAATTTGCTCTCCTCTGTTGGTCACCTCATGTTGCGTTCTGTCTTCTTCTAGCTGACAGATCCTGCCAGCTTGTGCTCAACTTAATATGGACTAAATAAGTTACAGTGCTATTCCCTGAGCTGTTAAATTGGTCTCCTCCATATTATAAAAACATTAAGTACATCCATCACAGACTTAATTCTTTGTTAGAAAGTAGAAAACTGTTTGTGTCTCCTGTGTGCAGGTCCTGCTGTGTATCACCTACTCACCCAACTTTGACATTAATGGAGACTCCATCCTGCGGATTGCTGAGGTAGGGCAGCCTGAACTGCTTGATACACACAGATATTTGATATTTTACATCTAGAAGCAATGTGCAGAACTTAATATTTTAGATCCCTTGTTCAGCTGCTGTTGATTGATGGGTTTTTTGCCCCAAACAGTTTGGGATAAAACCCTCTCCCTTTCTGCAAGGGTCATCATAAATGAACTGTTTGTATACACTAAAACATTTATGTGTTAGACTAGATTGATGACACCAGACACCAGAAGATTGAAAAGGAAACTTACCGTTTTTTTGCTTTTTCAGTGTGGAGCACTGTCTTAAACTTTACTTGATGGCTTAGGAAATTTGAGGCACAGGGTTTCTTCATGGTCAGAGTATTGATTTAACTGTCCCAGACTGTACTATTGATAAATGCCATTAGTCTTTTTTAAGAAGTGAACTGCTAGTGTAGCGACTAAAGTGGAGGTTTTGCTCCAAAGTTGAGATTATGGTGGTAAAATTTCCAATTCGTATATCATATACAGTACCAGTCAAAAGTTTGGACACACATAGAAATGAGCATGTTTGTGAAAGAAAAGCAGATTTCATAACATCAAATTGA
>JAUMHL010000008.1:8373115-8409755 GCA_032362345.1 Sandelia bainsii | reverse complement strand
TTCTTTTTCAGAGGGGCAACAGTATCAAGTATAATGCGCAGTGAAGCTGCAGCATTATCAACAATATAATCGACCTGAACAGGAGTAAAGTTAGGATCACTGCTCTCCTCTATGTAGGTACATGTCACTGGATTAAAGTGACAAACTAGAAGCTGCATTACATTATTATTGATACCCAGGCCAGCTGACAGTCTTGGCTGGGCCCGGGACAAGACAATCTTAGATTAGCCCCCCGAAAAAACCCCACTGCATTCTGACATAAGTTTTTTTTTACTTTCAAAATTCAACGCTTTGACTTTAGCGTTAGTTTTGCCATCTCACGTATGACGTTCATTCTATCAGAGTCGGTCATTTTAGATGGTCGTAATGCAGGAACGCTGTAATTAAGTGTCTGATCAGTGTCCTGCTCTTCGACGGGGCACCGAGCCCCTCCCACTTCACCGTGACTGTCGTCGGCTCGCTCTGTCGCTTCTCTCTCAGCCTGAATCTCTCTCTCTGCTCCGGGGCAGGCAGACCCTCCCTCATCAGTCTAAGTGGATGGTTCTCCTCCTCTCTCTCTGTCACCTGAAAACACGCCTCAGCAGGTTCTCCTGCTCCGCTGCTGGAGTCTGACCTCCCTCATCTCTGATGGAGCTACCACACTCAGCTATTTATGTCAGAGAGAACATGTTGTGTTTTTTATACAAGATTCATACACATTAAACTAGAGCAGGACTGGACAGTTAGGTCATGTTAGAGGCTGGTAAACGTGCTGTTTCTTACCTTACTCTATAATGACACGACTGCCCATCGCGTCCACCCCCGCTCCACTTGTTCCAGCGTCGTCATCATCACCTGGTTTTAAATATTTTCTCATAAAATCCCTCAAGCTTCTACTTTCCTCTTCTCTTCTTCTCTTCTCTTTTATTTTCTGTGCACAGGACTTATGCTGACCGGATATTTAGACAATTTACTGGAGAGCGCTAAATAAACTCCAAGTCAAAGGTTGTTGTCTGTGGCCAAACCATTTATGTGTAGGGGTGGGGGTATTGTTGACCACTATTTCAAGGAATATTATGAAGAAAAAAAACAAAACGCTTTATGTCACTAAAATATTACATATTTGTTTCCACAAATAGGCCCATTTTGAAAAATGATTCCTCTCGATAATTTGTTAGGTTGAAGGGCCTAGTTCTGGGCCCCCCCCTCTACTGTGGGCCCGGGACAAGTGACCCATTTGTCCTCCACTGTCGGCGGTCGTGTTGATACCTTAAGGTAATAAAAAAAAGACGGACATGAATGTGAGATAAGAGAAAAGTAGAGTAGGACAAAGTGAGAAAAATCAAATAGAGGTTTTGTATTAAAGACTTTCTTAATCTCAAAATACATGTGGAACTGATCTGTACAAAGCCTAAATAGATCAGCATGGAATGAAATGCAATTCTGATGTGTGATATGTGCTCTGTGTGTGTGTGTTTATGTTTTACCGTTGTGCAGAAGGAGTTTGTGCGTCTGATCCAGAGCAGCGGGGTCCTCGTGGTTCTGTCTCAGGCCTGGATCGAGGAGCTCTACCACCAGGTGTTAGAGCGCAACCTGCTGGCTGAAGCTGGGTACTGGGGCTCACCAGAGGACCGCACACTGCCGCTCATCACCATCCTGACAGGTACACACAAACCTAATATTGTGTAAATGTGATGGGACTAGAATCGCATGCGACCGTTGTGTGTCCCAGTTTTGTGTGAGGGATTTTTACATGAACACTGATGTTCTTCACTCTGATTTTCCGACTTCCTGATTTTAGCTATTGTCCTTCAAACTCATCGTCTTGTCACTGTTCTCATATTCCTTCTCTGCAATCTCCCTTATATTTGATGCAGAACAGACCTGATGAAAGTAAAAAAACTGGGACTGTAAATGAAAATGACAGAAAATGATTCAAAATCACAGACTTTTACACTCTCCTGTTTTCAACTTCTGACTCGCTTTTCCTCTCTGTCCTCCCCTGTTCCTCTCTCAGACATCGACGGTCTGGGCAGTAGTGCAATCGGAGGTCAGATGGTCAGGAGGGCGTCCAGCCAGTCACCGCTCAGCTGTGACAAAGCCAGCAGTGACACTGTGATGGCAGGTCAGTAGCTCATTATTAGCTTTTGTACTCACTATTGTGAATTCTATGAAAGACTGGGATGGTCTTTGTTGGCTCATTTACAAGACCTTATTATCTAAATTGCCAACGCAAGAAGGGACTCCTTGGCATAGCATAGCATAGCTCCCTGGGTCAGAGGTAGGAAGTTCTTGGCATAGGGAACTGCAATGCCCAAGATATATTGCACTTCTTTCCAATTTTCCATTATTGGAAAGAACTGCAATGCATCTTGGGATTGAATTCACTTATTCCTCTGCATAGTTTCAAACCTTTGTTGGCTTAAATTTCAGGGGCCTCCTGTTACTCTTGATTGTGCTGCTATTGGTAATTATTGTTATTTTGTGAATGGTCATTTACATTGATCATTGATCACCAACTAGAATCTACCCTAAATATACAGAAACCATGCAGCAGCAACTTGTGTATTACCATATTAAACACCTTGCAGCAAGAGTTACGTACACAAAATAATCAAAACAGCGTTCAAAAGTGCACTTTTTAGTTTAGTGTATCCAAACCTGTCAACTGTTTAAATCAATAATGTCAATTTGGTGGATGTAACTACATATTTTAGCATGTTTACTGTAAAAAACAGCATATATTGAGTCACTGATTCTGATTTTATATAACTTTAATTGAAAGAAAAGAGGCCGAACAGCAAAAAGAACACATGAGGAGAAAGAAAAACAAACTGGTGTAAGTACAGGGATAAAGAACTGGAGAGAGTAGATGGAGGGAGATGGAGAAATTGAGTCAGGGACCACCTGCGCTGCTGCTGTATCCCCGTAGAGGACAAAAGACTGGCCAGAATTGCCATGGTAACTACTGCTGAGTCACCCCTGATGACTGTAATGCGCTGTGCGTGTGTGTAAACAGCATTATTGCCCCTGTTTGACTTGCCAGCATCATCAGTTACTCTAACCACTTGCTGTGTAAACACTCTGAAACTGTTGGGCCTTGCCAACACAATCTTAATGAATAGCAACAGTGGAAAAATGAGAGTCTGATCTGTTACACTTTATGTTTACCATTTTATACACAGCTCATCAGCTTTAGCTATATTTCCTCTCCCACCTCTTTGACTCTCTTCCAAGCAGGTGGCAGCTCCAGGTGACTGGTCATTTCACTTCTGCCTCTAAAAAAAACAGGCCTGTGTTATTTTTCAGGAGCTGTGTTCTCCCGCTTCATCCTCACCGGTGTGTGGAAGAACCTGATCGATGTGCTGTCCACGCCGCTGACGGGCCGCATGGCGGGGAGTTCCAAGGGCCTGGCCTTCATCCTGGGAGCAGAGGGGGTTAAAGAACAGAGCCAGAGGGAGAGAGACACCATCTGTCTGAGTTTAGACGGCCTTCGCAAAGCTGCTGCGCTCAGCTGTGCCCTGGGTGGGTGAAACGTGTGTGTATTGATCAAAATCAGATCCCTGCAGGGAATCCTCTGTTCTCCTTCCCTTAAATGCAGCCAAAAGAGGGCAAAGGTCAGATCAGATACTGAGCAACAGCCCTGGAGCTGGAACAGATTGAAGTCTAAACTGAGTTTGAGGCATGTGTAGTTTCAATTTACACTTATTTTCATCAGCTAACTCAAAGCTTCCAGTTGAATCAGCCTGCACTAATGACTCCTCAAATTCACAGTTCTTTTTCAAAAAGGGATAGATCCTTTTGCAGCATGTGCTATTGTCCATCTGATCGTGTACTGCTCACCTGTGAATGCATAACGTCATAAGTCATCAGCATGTGGTTTTAAATAATGTAGTATGTAGTATGACAGCACATATTTTTATATGTTTCCTACATTCTCAGCAGCCATGCTTCTATTTAGGGGCAGTGAACGAATGAGAAGTTGCCACCTGGTGCAGACTCGCTGTCAACTTGACACTAATTGGGCAGGGATGGAGCACACAAATGGGGATGATATGAAGCGGACCAAAGTGCAGCAGCTGTCATGAGACTGAGCCCTGTTATTATTCATATTTGAAAATCAAGTTTACTGACCTCATGTGATTCCCAGCACATCTCTGCCAAACCTGGAATAATTAAGAACCTCTGCATGGAGTTACACATCCCAGGGGGTGTAAGGGGAAATGCAAAATCTGTTATTAACACTTACTGGCACTGGGGCTGAAACAAAAAAAAACCCAGCACAGAAGCACTAATGAATATGAATGAACACATGTACAATCTCAGCTGTGGATAGAGCAGAGTACCTGTGAAAACATGGTACAGTTTTTCAATGACAGTTTAAATTTAAATACACCCAATAAAGTGTGCATGCAAAATCTTCATACAAGTGCGCATGTGTGTCTGTCAGGTGTGGCCGCCAACTGTGCGTCAGCTTTAGCCCAGATGGCTGCAGCCTCCTGTGTGCAGGAAGAGAAGGAGGAGAAGGAGGTGGGAGAGATGGGAGACGCCATCGCACAAGGTAGTGTGAGCACGCACCGTCTTCTTCACGCTGACCGTCCAAGTGACAAAGATGAGAAGTTTCCGTACAAAACCACCTACAGTTTTAAGTTGATACCACTGGCTTCACACAAAAAAAAAAAAAAAAAAAACTTAAAGAAAAGGAGGCCTGAAGATTTTTTCTCTAAATATATAACCAAGTAAAAAAACAACATTTTTAATAATATATCATGTAACATGTTTGGTAGGAAAAGGTTGGTTCTTCTGTGAAGGAGGCCACGTGTTCTCTGTAAGAAATGGGCTTTTAGTGACATCTAGTGACAGTTTTTCTTACAGACGCAGCAGCTCTGAATTGTTGTTCTCTTTTTCAGCTACTATTCAGATTGTTTTCAGCAGTCCCCCTTCTCCTGTTCAGAACTGTAAGCAACTGTAGGCAAGATTATTATAGATGTTGGATTTATGTCACCATCCCATCATTCACATAATTTAACGGCATAAACCCTTGAGTCAAATTTAAAAGATTCAGCTGAGAATCCAGTTAGAATACGTCACACATTTGGACAGATTGTGCTGTGACTTTTTGTGAGTTTTAGGCGGCTTCCTGTGTTTTTAAGTATGTCAGTGTCATGTTACACAAAACTGTGTATTTTTCTGAGTTTGTGAATGTTGAGTATTTTGTTGACCTTTAAATATTTGTTGATTTCTGATGTTAATGTCATATTTCTTCATATGATCATATGAACGTGTGTGTGTCCAGTGAAGCAGCGTGTTGAGCAGCGTCTGGAGCAGATCGGACGTCCTCAGGGAGTTCGTCTGCATACGGCTCATGTGTTGTGTATGGACGCCATCCTGAATGTGGGACTGGAGATGGGCAGCCACAACCATGACTGCTGGCCACATGTCTTCAGGTATATACAACATCCTGCTTTTCTTTTATCTGTTTTGGGCAGTAATTACGGAGATTCACTATTTGTTTTTGATACCTAGCCCTGGTTGCTGTTGATACTGTATCTAGATACAGTATCAGTAGTTTGTTTTTGTATCACTTTTCTGTCATACATTCTCTCTCAGAGTCACAGAGTACATCAGTTCACTGGAGCACACTCACTTCAGCGATGGCTCCTCACAGCCGTCCTCTCTGACCACCATCACCCAGCAGAGCCAGCATGCGTCCGGCATCGACCTGGGCCTGGAGCTGAGCTGCGAACCCAGCCCCGAGGACACAGAGCTGGGCCTGAGCCAGCCAGTTATCCAGCCTTTGTCCATCCAGGAGCTGCTGAGAGAGAGCAGCAGAGGAGGTCGAGGTCTGGACCTGAAGAGCGGGAGCCTGATGACAGGGACCAGCGCTGCCAAGGCTGTTTGTACGCTGTCGACACAGGCTGACAGGTAGGGCACACTGAATAAATATTCATAAATTTGATCAGTTTGCGCAGTTGGTCAAACAAAATAAGCAATTTCAGAATGTCATCTATGTATCTTATGTCTGACTTAATCAAGTTATGGAACAAATAAATATACTGGAGCAAATGTGAAAATATGGAACAAATGTATCCAGAGTGAAGCAAGTGCCACAAGATGGCAGCAGTATTGTAGTACATGTAGTAACCAGTATAATATGTTGTACTGGACGTGTAAATGTGTACAAGGTGACATACTTTACTTTTGTCCTTGTAAAGAAGGAAGGACATATTTATAGAGTAAGTTCATATTCAAGGAATGAAGAAATGGAAAAAAGCAACAGGTAGAAGTGAGGATGTTTAGTTTGTCTGTGGCTTCAGATATGTATGTATGACATACACAGCACTAAAAACTTAAAGAAACAGGTTTGTGTTGAGTTTGACTGTAGAAATAAAAAAAACCTGTATTTGTGTATGTTTCAACATCACTGCACTTGTTAAAGTAGATTCCCTGGCACAGCCACACACACACACACACAACTGCAGTAAATACGGAGTGTGTGTATGTGTTTATTGCAAGGATCATCTCTTACGTAACCAGTTATCTGGGCTGCTTTTAGGAGCAAATACAAAAAAATGTTCCTACTGATCTTTGGGAACAGATGGACTGAACACATTTACAAGCTGAAAAGTGGTGCCAAAACATAGTAAATACGCCTCTGCACAGGGCTGTCCCAAAAAAGACTCGGCTTTAAGGGCAGCACCACTGCATGTCTGCCTGGAAACTCTGCACTGACTATTCAATAGCAATGCAGCAGCAACCAACATGTAAACACAAATGCTATAAGGTGTGTGTGTGTGTGTGTGTGTGTGTGTGTTCCAGGCTGTTTGAAGAAGCAGCTACCAAGCTGAACCTGGTGGGTCTGGTCGGCTTCTTGCAGCAGCTCAGGAAAGCTTCTCAGTCTCAGCTGTTTGACTCTGTTACTGAGACCGGAGACTATTCACTGGCAATGCCAGGTACACACAAACACACAACTCACTGCCACATTTCTTCACCAGTAACCTTTCAGTAAAAAACCCAAAGCAACTCATCAAATCAGAATGTGAAGGTATTCAGCTGTTGGAGTTCGGGAGAAAACATAGTTGTGTTTTCTAAAAAATAACAATATGTTGTTTCTCTTCTGAAAATAAAGTTTGAATTGAGTGGGAGCAACGCATCAAAGCAAAATGAGCCAGTATATTGAAATCATTCATTGTAACATAAATTTCCCCTAAGATGATCTTAGAGAATAAATAAATGTGAATTTGTAATTTCAGGGTGGGAACTACATCTGCATCTGTTCGTCTACACTTATTTTAGAAGTGTTTTTTATTTTAGTGTTTTTTTTCTATTCTCCTGAGTTGATTTGTTCCTACATACTAATTACAAATGTACTAACACACTGAGTAACTGATTAAATTTACAGCACATTAAGGAAAATTGTATAAGATTAAATCTATATGAAGGATAATCAGGATGATTTGGGATGCAGGAGAGGCCAAGTCGACTCTGGAGCGGCGCAGCGCTCTTCATCTCTTCCGTCTGGGAGAGGCCATGCTGAGGATTGTCAGGAACAAGAACCGACCTCTGCTCCACATGATGAGAGGCTGGAGTGTGGTGGCACCACATTTAGTGGAGGTAGGAGGCTGCAGCCTTTTTCGTCACCTCTTTGCAGAATGGAAAATAACTACAATACAACTACTACAAGACTCAAAAATAATCCAAATAATGCACCTTGATGAGAGTACTGCTTACAAATCAGTTAACATTGTGCATTGTGCCAGTGAAGTCCAGATAAAAGTAGGAAACCTCTTGACAGTTTGTCTTGGCCTAACTGTTGTTTGTCATCACCTGGCAGGCTTCTTCTGTTTTCTGCATTGTTTACACATTATATGCTTTATTTTTTTGTATTTTCATCAAAGAGCAGCTGTAACATTGCAAAGCACCTTCCCCCTGGGGATCAATAAAATTCACTGCAAATACGGTAAAAGTTTCTTCTGCTTCCAGGCATCATGTCACAAAGAGCGCCATGTATCCCAGAAGGCCGTTTCCTTCATCCACGATGTTCTGACGGAGGTGCTGACGAGCTGGGCGGAGCATCCGCACTTCCATTTTAATGAGGCGTTGTTCAGGCCCTTTGAGCACATCATGCAGCTGGAGCTCTGCGATGAGGATGTACAGGACCAGGTGAAGTCAAATCCTGAGAGCACGTGGTCCAGGAACTGCAAGAACTCTGTTCCTAGTGTCACATGAATCATTAAAGTATCACCTTCTTTCTACCACCTGGTTTTTAAAGACTGTCTGTTGTGTTTCTGCAGGTGATAACATCGATAGGTGAGCTGGTGGAGATGTGTTCTCCTCAGATCCTGTCAGGATGGAGGCCTCTGTTCAGCGCCCTGAGGACCGTCCATGGCAGCAAGACTGACACCAAAGACTACCTGCTGGGAGAATACTCCATGGGTACATCCGAAACTCAAACACATTTTATAAAACATGGAGCTGCTTTGTTGTAATTTAGTCCAGAAAATATTTGGCAGTCAAAAGGTGTTATTTGTGACCAATGTGTCTTTAGCCATTTTTTGTAGATTAATCTCTCCATCTCTCTTCTACTGCTTCTTTTCGTGCTTCCCCTCAAACTCCTTTTCTTCATCCTTCTTTCCCTCATTAACTTGTTTCTCTCTTCCTTTCTCACTTCATTGTTCCGACCGCTCCTGTAGGGAAGTCCCAGGCCCCGGTGTTTGACGTCTTTGAGGCGTTCATCAACACTGATAACATTCAGGTTTTTGCCAACGCAGCCACTGACTACATCATGTGCCTCATGAAGTTCGTCAAAGGCTTAGGTTTGTGGATTTGTGGATTTTATTTTCCTGGAATCAGGCACCAACAGTGTGTTTGATGTCAAATGCTTATGATGTGCATCTGCAGTTTGTGTTTACTGTGTTTACGTCACTTCATGAATACACAAGACAGGGAGAAGATTTACTGTATGTGTGTGTTATCAGGGCTTATTTTCTCCGTGCTTAGGTTTTTACTTTTTATTTTTTACAGTTTTTACTGATATACAAATGTCAAAGAATTAGAAAGATGACCTTTTGTCACACTGGTTTTGTATCTAATTACTAGCTGTCTGTGTGCAGGAGAGGTGGACTATAAAGAGATCGGAGACTGTGTCCATGTGTCAGGTTACAGCTCCACCGACCTCTGCCTGCCTGCTCTGGACTACCTCCGTAAATGTTCCCAGGTAGGAACCCTCCTGTTCACACTGAGTACTCTTGCTGATCCTTTGCATGTTAATGACCAATGACACAATTTCTTCTGGTAAACAATTGTGATCAGTGACAAATGTATAGGTGTTTGTTGCCTTTTGTTCTTCCCTGTGACTGAACCTTCGCTGTGTTTGATAGCTGTTAGCAAAGATCTACAAGATGCCATCCAAGCCAGTGTTCCTGGGGGCCCGGCTTGCCAGCCTGCTGATGAGGTCGCAGGAACGCTCCATTAGTAGTGAGGACGGGATGGACTGTGTCCTCCAGGAGTTTGATGATGACACAGGTAAAGACTGTTTCCTCTCTTCTTACCTTCTTTCTTTTATAATCTGCTTTTCTGTCTCTGTTGTTCTTGTTCAGTTTTTCCTGATGTCTGCTCCATGTCTGTCCTGCAGGTCTGATCCAGGTGTGGATTTTGTTACTGGAGCAGCTGACAGCGGCTGTGTCAAACTGTCCTCGCCAGCACCAACCTCCAACCCTGGAGCTGCTCTTCACTCTGCTCAGAGAGGTCACAAATGTACCAGGTAACAAACACACTCACACACACACACACACACACAACACTCCCCTCACGTTGCCAGAAGCTCTGTCCAAATGTCTAACTCTGACTCCTTCCTCCAGGCCCGGGGTTTGCCATCTTCTCTGTCATCCAGCTGCTGCTTCCTGTGATGTCACTTTGGCTGCAGCGAAGTCATGGCGATCACTCGTACTGGGATGTAGCAGCGGCAAATTTCAGACACGCCATCGGCCTGTTGTGCGAGCTGGTGGTGGAGCATGTCAACAGTTTCATACACTCAGGTGACAGACGGCTCCATGTGTGTATTGAGTTTCCTCACAGGAAGGTATCACTTTCTGAACAGTTTCACATCTGTTTCCATTTTCCACAATGGACAGTTCACAATGTGTTTGTGAACCTGAAGCAGGAAGGGTTTAGTGTCTTATTCAAGGTCACTTTGGCTATGAGACGTGGACATGCTTTCTGTGGGCTCTGAGTTTTCATTCCAATCTGTAGTTTGTGCTGAAGTGAGGAGAAAAAAAGGGAGAAACACAAATACACATCTGATGAGATGTAAGCATGCAAACTAACTTCATCCTCAGGAGCTGTAGGAAATATTCTAAACCGTCACAGATGTCATGAATTGTTATTGCTTGTCTCGTGCACATGTGCTCATGCTCAATTGGAGCGTGATTGATGACTTGTTGTTCTACTGTCCTCCTCTTTAGACAAATTAAATTGTGATTATGCTCACAGGCTGTTGTGTGGTTGTGCCGTGTTTGTGTGTTTGTGGCTTCAATCCTTGCAGATATTGGTTATGAGTCTCTGATCAACCTGATGCTGAAGGATCTTTTCAAGCTGCTGGTGGCCTGTGTGTCTGAGCCTGCTGAGACCATCTCCAGAGTGGGCTGCTCCTGCATCAGGTGATGACACGAGTTGTATATGGCCTGTAGTTATATAGAGCTACACTGTATATGGTATATATGAGCCACTTTAAAACATTTTTCTCTTTAGGAGGAGCTAGTGGGCTTAAGGCTGAGTGCCACAAACAAATAGCAAAAATATTAAAACAATCTGTGTTTAATGTTTCGTTTGATACTGGTACAGAATAGTTTGTATCTGTCTAAATCAGCTGCTGTTGTTGTTTTTGGCTCTTTCACACACTCTCTAGGTACGTGTTGGTCACTGTGGGTCCAGTTTTCACAGAGGAAATGTGGAGGTTGGCCTGCTGTGCTCTGCAGGATGCGTTCTCTGCTACATTAGAGCCTGTCAAGGTACACATACACTTGCATGCAGATACAAAGTGCTGTATAGAGATACAAAAGCATACACAGTCTCAAATTTAAACACAGGAAAGTGCAGAAAAGAAAATGAACAAAAATACAGTTGTTGTATAGAAACTTGCTCTCACATACTGAACAGGCCAGTCTGCTGTAAAACCACATAATCCATCCCCAATCTGATTCTGCTGGTTGGGACAGAAGTAATCTAAATGCTGCGGGTAATACTGTCAACATGCTGGCACTCCGTGTTAAGCTTGATAACCCCAGTTAACCTCACAACACACCGACCGAGGCCTGCAGCTGTGAGCAACAACTGTTTGTCTCCTCACTGTGTCAGTGCTGTTCCAGACGTCTTCTCTCTATTAAACTGATTCAAATGGGAAGACAAAGGAAAAAAACTGCTTTAAAGCTTCTGTAGTTAACCCAAGTCTTTGTCTGATGACTGGAGCTGAATTTTCGAAGGCTTCCCAGCCTGTTTAGCTTCATGAGGAATGAAGAGACTTGTGTCCACTTGGTGATGCTGGTACCTGCTGAGTGGATGTTTTGATAGTGGGGTACAGCCTCACTGGGAGTCTGTTCCATTTCAGCTACACAGAGAGCAACGACTAGCCTTGGCTTTGTGCGTGTGTGATTGTTTTCAATGGAGGTGACATCGACAGGCATTTTATCAGTGGATGCTGTGTGTTCTGTGGCAGTTGCCTGACTGACGCCAGTTAAGCAGCTTTACAGCTTAGAGCCACATCTGTGTGTGTGTGTGTTTCAGAGAGCGAGAGAGAGAGAAATGATGATGATGATTTTATCACCACTGACAGATTTCTTTAGCTTGTTTCCAGAAAATATCATTTTAGATCGACAGCAGACCACATGAATATGGTTATTTTACAGATGGAAAACTGCTTCACAGGCTTTTCACAAACTCTGTGTCCACTCCACATTCACACAGTTACAGCATCACACAGAAGCTTCTAGTACAACCACAGTCTGACCTGCAGCAACTGAGCAGCTTCGTCAGAATAGTTGGGATTAAGGGCCTTGCTCAAGGACAGTGCTGTTTTCACTTGTGCTAACCAGATTCAATCATGCAGGTCCCAGTGATTAACGCTTCCTTCTGTAACCATTAGGCCACCGCTGCCTACAGTCCTTAACTTACAGCTTAACCGATCAGCATAGGATTATGACCACTGACAGGTGAAGTGAATAACACTGATTACCTCTTCATCGTGGCACCTGTTAGTGGGTGGGATATATTAGGGAGCAAGTGAACAGTTTGTCCTCAAAGTTTATGTGTTAGAAACAGGACAAATGGGCAAGCGTAAGGACTTGAGTGAGTTCAACAAGGGCCAAATTGTGGTGGCTAGACGACTGGCTCGGAGCATCTCCCAAACTGCAGCTCTTGTGGGGTGTTCCCGGTCTGCAGTACTCAGACTATATCAAAAGTGATCCAAGGAAGGAACGGTGGTGAACCAGTGACAGGGCTAAGGCTCACTGATGCACATGGGGAGCAAAGGCTGGTCTGTGTCGTCCGATCCAACAGACGAGCTACTGTGGCTCAATTGCCAAAGCAGTTAATGCTGGTTCTGATAGAAAGGTGTCAGAATACACAGTGCATCGCAGTTTGCCTTCTTCTGTTTTGAACCCTGATGCAAAGCTGCACTCGAAACTAGTTTGCACACTTTTGGTGATTAACTAGCCTGAGTGAGTTTTTAATCCCAATGATTTGTGCTTTGCCCCTGCGCTAACGTGTAAGTGCAAAAAGAATTTCTGTTGAGTCTGTTGTGTCATTCTGTCCTTTTCTCTGTAGAACCTTCTAGCGTGTTTTCATAGTGGCTCAGACAGTTTTTCTGGAGACGCCTGTGAGGTGAAGGTGGCGGCTCCATCACACTCCCCTTCAGCTGAGGCAGAATACTGGAGGATCAAAGCTATGGCTCAGCAGGTCCGTGTGACGTCTGTGAGGTGTATAACATATATTACAAGCTGAAGTGGTCCAACCATAGTCAAGTTGTCATTAATTTTATGTTCAGTAACTGTTGCATCAGCATTCAATCCAGAGTCCAAATGTTTTTTAAGCTAAATAACTATTCAAATATCCACCCACCATCCTGGTAATGCAAAGGTCAAATAGCATTTAGCATTCTAACATCTCAAATGCACAACTTAATTACTAACAACACCATACATTGTATTATTAGTCTTGATTCGACTTGCTCGGCCAGGAGAGCTTGTTGAGATGTCCTCTTTGTATTTCAGGTCTTTATGTTGGACACCCAGTGCTCTCCAAAGACACCCAACAACAAGGACGGTTTTGAGCACGCTCAGTCCTGTGTTCTCATCATTGAGCTGCCATCTGATCAGCAGTCTAACGGACATGCTCAGAAGAGGTGGACTACACACACACACAAACACTCATGTGATGATAATTCACTAACATTGAATTTATTTTCTAAACCCGTGTTAAAACTGAATTCCCCTCCTCCTGAAAAACACCATTGGTGACTTAACTCTCTAAATCAAACCCTCACTAAGTCTTTTTGCTTTTCTTTCTCCTGCTGTTGTTACAGGAAAATTGGGTAAGGCTGCTTTATGTGTATCAGTGTTATTGTGTTTGTTAAATTTAAAAGTACGAAAAATGCCTACATAGATTATGGTTCTGTATGCATCTGCACGATCTCCATAGTCTGATGTATCTACCTGTACAGTTGTACATTAGTGTGAAATGTGTGTCCCTATCAGTACTTTCATGAATCTTATCTTAAACATGTAGTTCTGGTGGTAAGAAATATGGCTAGGAAGTTGTAGCTGAAATTAAGGAAAGGAAACTTTAAGCTCATCTAACATGTTGTTAAAACCCAATAAAATTGGTTACAGTGTAATTGCAGTAGAAAAATGTTTATTCCTTTCTTACTTATTCATCAAAACCTGATTGAATATGAATTAACCACCATCTGGGTTTTAAATACTGTAGAATCCCTTTCCGGACCATCGTGGTGAGCCTGCTGTCCCATCAAGTCCTGCTCCAAAACCTCTACGACATTCTACTGGAGGAGTTTGTCAAGCAGCCTGAAGGTCATGAAACAGTCACACCTGTGACCTCTGACCCCAGCAGACCCACAGCAGGCTTCCTGCGCTACATCTCCATGACCAATTTAGCCATAATCCTGGATCTGCTCTTGGACTCTTACAGGTTTTTGCAACAAGAAAAATAAGAATTTCACCAATTTATGCAGATGACAGTGTTAATTTGTAATCTTGCTTGTTTCAAGTACAGAAACAAACAGAAAGGGTTAAAAACCGTGATGATAATGATAATGTTGACCCATCAGTTGATCTCTTCTTCTGCAGGACGGCGCGGGACTTTGACACCCGGCCGGGTCTGAAGTACCTGTTGATGAAGGTGTCGGGTGTTTGTGGTGCTGCCAATCTTTACCGTCAGTCTGCTATGAGCTTCAACCTGTACTTCCAGGCCCTGCTGTGCGCCACACTCAGCCAAGCCGACGGCATAACTGCACAGCAGGTAGCAACCAGTCATGAAAACGCTTCTGCAGTTTTATATTTAACTTAAATTTAAATTGTACATTAAAGTTGCAATAATACTTTTTTATGTTAACAGTGGATCATATTATTGTGTATAATGTGAGGGGTCACTCGTTGTGACCATCCTATAGAGGTTCATGTTAACCATGTGTCATCTTCAGTGACGATGTTTTTCTTTATTCGATAGATGTCTACTGCAGTAATGTTGAGTAATTTTAGTTCTGCTTTTCTGTTTTTGGTAGGTTTTGATTAAATATATTCAGAGCAGGTATATTTATATGTTTGGAACAAATCCATTAACAGTAATACACTAAAATTAACTAATTCATTTCATCTTTTTTTTTTTTATCTAATAATCTCATATTTTATCGTAGCAACCACCTAGAGACTTTGTGATGACCATGTAGCAACACTTTAGTTACCACTGACTACGCAACTAGCAAGTGCTTAAAAACACATTTGAACCTTTCCGTGCACTCAGGTGAAGAGGATCCTGTATGAGGAAGAGGAGGGGAGCTCTGACTCCTCTCATCCTGGATCTGCTTCCTCAGAAGATGAAGACATCTTTGAAGAAACAGCACAGGTGACGCTTCTGTTTTGCAATAATAGCAGGTGTAAAAAAGAATAATGATCGTTTTGTGTATCAGTGAAGGTTCACGTAGAGGTCACAGTGATTGACAGTTGATCCCTTAGACACAACAGAATAGCAAAAATAAAAGACTTCTCTGGATTAGACCTCTTGTTGCAATCTTCATCCTTTAGTAATTTCCTTTATTTGTTCCATTTTATTCAGTTTGTCCTCAGAGGTTTTCCTGAACGTTTCACCCTCCTAATGTAACAAGGAAAATATTCAAGTGTTGTACTGTCCTAAATCAGATCATCCACTTTACTCTGGCAGGTCAGCCCCCCTCGCAGTCGCGAAAAACGTCATCAATGGCAAGCCCCCATCCCATCACTCAGCGTGCAGCCGCTAGGTAGCGCCGACTGGGCATGGCTGGTCAAACGTCTCTACAAACTGTGCATGGATCTGTGCAACAGCTACATTCAGATGCACCAGGATCTGGAGAGCACACTGGAGGAGACGGCGCTGCTGAGAGGGGAGACGTCTACCCCGACATCAGCAGGTGGGCTTTCTGTCAGGGGGACGCCCTCAGAGGAAGGAGGGTACAGGAGCCAGACTGCCGACATGAGTGCAGTGTCACCGGAAGACACACCCACACCCAGTCCAGGATTCAGGTCTGACTTCAGTCATATCACGAAATGAGATGAGCCACAATATGTGTTTATCCACAATAGTGATGTATTACCTGCAACATGGTGAAAATCACCCCATCTGAACAAGACACATCAGTTGTTCACTTAGTTTACTTTACACCATCATTTAACCCCACAGATGTATTTGGATTACATGTTTCATCTTGTGCATGTGACAGAAAATATAGGCTCCAGCATTAGCCGATGCAGTCTCACTTTATATCAGTAGCTGCAGTTCAACTAGGTTCAGTGACATTTTGCTGTGGACTACACTGAACATGAACACAAAGTAATTTCCTAACCAGTTTCTCCCAGTAGTGTTAAAATTAGAGTTTGTCTTCTTGGAATTGAGAGATTAATTAATAATAATTTCAAGTTTCCACCATTCTTCTCTAGAAGAAGAACACTTGTCATCTCCATAATTTCAGCCTCTATTCAATGAACGGATTTAAATTCAACTGTTGTGTTTGTTCAAACCTTTTGCTCTTGGCTACTGTTAAATGTTAGTTATCTCTCTCATCTCCTCTCTCACAGCTGCACAGGTAGTCTGCCCCACCACTTCAGGACTGGAGGAGAGAGAAGAGACTCCAGCATCACAGTAAGCTCAGTGGGAGTAGTGCCGGGAGGCACTGGACCAGGAAGGAGAAAGGAATGGTGGGAAAGTGCCGGGAACAAACTGTACACCATCGCCACAGACAAAAGCATCAGTAAGCTGATGATGGAGTACAAACGCAGGAAACAGCAGCAGCAGCAGCCGCAGCAGAGCCACGTCAACCTGTTCATGAAGGAACAGGGTCGGGCGGCGGCGGCACCCGGAATGGGGGTCGCTGGGGAGAGGAGGGGCCCCGTGGAGCCCCAAAGGCCCCTGCAGAGACCCCAGCAGCTAGTAGACCAGCAGGGTCCCCCTCTGAGGCACTCACTCAGTGCGGGGCCTGAGGTTCTGAGGCAGGAGAAGAGGCCACGGTCGGGATCCACCATCAGCTCCCACAGCATCTCACTGAGGGACTCTGAGGCTCAGATACAGGTACAGTGGATAGAAGAGAATAGTCTAGAACATTACAATAAAACATCATTTGTCTCACTAGGCATTAACATAAACATTCATAATAAAAATGTACACGAGCAAAAAATGTTGAAACTTTGTCATCTTGAAAACAAAAAAAGAGAGAAGTAAACTTGCTCTTCAAAAACACGTGAAAAGTCAAAACACATGTTTGAGCAGCTACAAGTGAGAAAAATCAAGCAGTGTTTTTGGAGAACTGCCTATTTGTCAGACCAAACAAACCATAATCAAGTTCAGAGAAACGTAACAACTGTTGTAAGTGAATGTGAATGACCTCACATGTGTTGTTGAAATGACCTCTGTCTGCAGGCGTGGACCAACATGGTCTTGACCCTCCTCAATCAGGTCCTCCTCCTATCAGACTCTTCGTTCCTTGCGCTCCAGCCGGCGCTCTACCACTGCCTCAGCCAACTCACCTGCCACGTGACCGACACCAGAGTCCGGCAGGCGCTACGTGAATGGCTGGGCCGCGTCGGCAGACTCTATGACATCATCGCGTGACGCTGTGGCGAAGCTCCTGGTGAAGGGTCAGACGGTCGGTCAGTGAAGGGCGTCAACAGATGAAGGACAAATTAGACGGTGGCATTTGGTGAACACGTTCACTGCACAGTAGACTGATGAAGGGTTTGATTGGCTAATGATGCAGCGCATAGGAAGGTCGTGTCACATCTTTGTGGCTGAAGATTAGAACAATGAAGCATCTTACTCAGCGATTGACAGCATCTGATGTCATGTTATGGATTTGTGGCAGCTTTGAAGAACGGGGAGAGTGGCAGGCATCATGTGACGTTACGGTGGGCAGTTTCAGAGGCTGATGAAGAATGTGATGAAGGCAATGGCTTTAATAGATTTGTGAAGGACTCTTTGTGTGTAATGGAAACCATTTCATAATGAACGTCCCATTTCTGCCTCGTAATGCTTGTTAATTTCCACAACACACACACACACTCAGTGTGATGATGTGATTCACATGACATCAGTTTGAAAACCTGTTTTTCGTCACAGTATTGTCATGTTTGTCATAGTCCCCTCATCCTATTGTGAACGCAGACATAAATGAGTGCATGTGCAATGACTTATGGGTATTGTAGTTCATCTGCATTCTTTTTCTTTATTGTATTATCACAGTAAGTAAAGTACAGTGCTGTCAATGTTCAGAAATGTGAGATGACATTTTTCTAACTATTTCACTTGTTGAACATATTCTCCTTTGTGGGTCCCACAAAAACTCAAACTCAAAACTTACAAACACACTCATCAAACTTTGCTTTGTAGCAGCACAAGTGGTCACAAACCTCAGAGGGTAGCTTCAAGGATTTAGTTTTTCTGTCAGCAACATTTTGGCCATTATGATAATGAGTGGGAGCCGCTACCACTTCACTTTCTCAGAACGTCCAAGGAGGAAGAATCTACTTTGCTTCACTCCTGCTATACAGTGTTGGACTGACAGTGAATCTCTGAATCTGTCAGACCAAGACCGTGGATTGCTATAGTATAAAACTACCCAGTCTAAAATGAAGTCACTGCATTTAATATTATAAATACAAACTTAAAACTCTGTTACATTTATTTCTTTTTGTCACCGTCACAATGAGGCTTCTGAGAATCAGTTGTATATGAATATAGTATAGTATAGTATATGAATGTCTGTTGCTGCCATGAATTTTCTGTAGCTTTAAGTAATGTGCAGTCTCATTCAGTTAATGTATGGATTTATGAACCTCTCTTATGCCAAGTATTTATTTTAACCAAATAGAAATACACCACGCATTGTGTGTATTTTGATGGTTGATATCTCCTGCGTGTTATTTTAGCTGTTCATGTATGTACATGTATTTAGTTTATGTAAATGTTTTTTATTATTTAAAATACTTCATATTGTGTGTATTTTTCTTTTTGTGAGAGTTAGTTTTCATATGTACCATGTGATCCAATCCTGATTGTTTCTTTTATTTTAATGAGCTGTCAGAAAATGACAGAAAGTAGTGAAATTAAATCTTCAGATAAAATCCAGAAAGCAGATGTAGTAAGTTTATAACATGATATGTTCTCATTGAGTTGTTGTTGATCCACTGAGCTTTAGCCTCTAGAAACAACATCAGACTAAGATTTCCAAACACATTATACACATTCACTTCTTAATGAGTGACAAATGCTATGAACCTTTCTTTAGCACCAGCCTGAGAATAGACTACATTTTTAGTTCTACTCAGTACATAAGTACACAAAGGTCAGGTAAGAATAACAAAATCTTCTTACTTACTCAACATGATATCTGAAGACAATCACTCGTATTTGCTGTCAGTCTGTTGGCAGAAATCTGCTTTCATGTGGTTGTTTGATGATATTTATTCCCCATTCATGTGATTGTGTATTTTGGGGCAGATTATGACTGAATAAGCGACTGACTGCATGAATGAATGAAAGAACAGAGTGTTGATCTGATGCTAACTTCACCAGCTCGGCCCATATTCAGGCCAGACATGCAGCGCAGGCAGGCATGTCAGACAGGGAGGGGCGTCTGAAGCTCCTAAGAAGATTTACTCTTCTTTTTTTACCCAGTTCGTCAGCAGCTGAGGGTCAATTTCATTTGCACTCATTGCTCTCACTTTACTGGCCTCCTCACTTCTACTACTGCTCCATTGACTCCTACATGGCAGATCTCTCTCTCTCTCTGTCTTTCTGTCAATATGTGCACCTCCAAACCACAAGAAATCATTATCTACAGGAGATAGTGAAGAGTTATAGGCAAATAGAGTGGCAACAAGATGTGTCATTGACAGATACTCTCATCATCAGTCACTTCAGTTGTGCGTCAGTGGAACTGCATGTTATGGAACTTGTGAATTGGCCTCATCATTCAGCCGCAGTTAGCGCTGCTTTAACCGCCTCTAAAACCAAAGTGATGCCAGGCAGATTTAAGGCAGGTGTGTATATCAAGAGGGAATATGCTCTTTTTATAACCTATAAATGTCTCCCAAAAGTGCTTAGAAAAGATTATTATGTGGAAGTTTTTGTGTTGCTGCTGCAACACTGTTACGTGTTTGTCTGCTGTCTTTTCTTTATTTCATTTAATACCATTTAGTACTTGAAACACATTTCAACAGACATTTCATCACATTACAGATTTTGGTCTGCACATTTATTTTGCAAGAACCTTTGTGGTGTGAGTGTGAATCAGCATGTGAATTCAGCTGTGGGACATATTGTCCTCCCATGAGCTTGGTAGTGAGGTGGTCTGTTCTCTGTAGCCTGGTTGTTTGATGCAGACAGATCAGGGTTTAGAGAGAAAAGGTAGGTGACAAACTTTCATAATGTAAGATACTCCGTGACAGTAAATCAAATAATTAAATCACTACTGATCCTTCAAATCTGTCTCCAATCAGTATCATAGGTTTGCTTCTTTGCACGTCTGCTTCCTGGGGGTAGTAATTTCCCACTTTCCAGTAAATGACAAAGCGTTAGTAGTAGTGTCTCGCCTGTATGTTCAGTCCTGTTTCCACTGTCTCTGCTCTCCCTCAGCCCCTCCCAGTGTCCCTGACCCGTCCCACTGTGTCCTTATTCCCTGCTGTTTGAGGGCTAGCAGCGAGCGGACAGATGTTGACAGCCATCAGTGTGATCAGCAGCAGTAAAGGGAAGGATTTAGTTGGTGATAAGTCCATGACAGTGTTTCCATCTAAAAAAAGCAGCCGACTAATGTGTCAGTGTCATGCAACTGTTCTCCACCAGCAGTTTGTGTTGATTTACGCTTTCATTCAGTCTGACTCACATATTGTGTGTCTGTGTTTCTTACCCAAAGAGGAGTTGTAACACTAATGTACATTTGACATAGTGGAGCTGAGAGTAAGACAGTCTGAATTCTGAATGTAGTGACTGTGACACAAACTTCATCTGCACTCTAAGCAGATTTGATGCACTATAGGGAAAAACTCACATCCAGATCCACCCGTGGTCACGTTCCATCACCACAAAGAGTTTACAGGACTTGTTAGGTTTGAATCTTTTGATTGCTTTCTGATTTGCCAGTGTGACAGCTTTGTCTTATGCCCTCATATCCTTATGTGCTGGGAAAGTGTAATCACGGTTCTCTAATAATTTACAGTAAACTCATCGACAGTCTAGTGTCTTATTGTGCAGCTGAGAGATTATAGGGACTCTCAGCAGATTGAGCAGGCAGTGACCTACTATACTTGCTTTCATCAGAGATGAGATTGTTAGTTTATCTTAAAAAAAAAAAAAGAAGACCTTCCTAAAAAAAAGAGCTGGTTGTTTGGCAGAGGGTCTGACTGACTGTCTGCTTTGTCACTTGACACAGTTTCTAAAGTTGAGAATGACATGATGAGATGTGATAAGAACATGTCGAACCAGAGAAATAAAAATGTGTCAGTCAGTTAAAAGGCAAATATCACTTCTTTAGGCAGGTGCATTATCATAATCAGTTTGTTCTTTACAGAAAGAAATGCTTTTAACTTCTAGATTGAATTGGTTTCTTGCAGTTGAGAATGAAAAGTGAAGTTTTAACAGGGTCCAGGAGCCAAGATGGTGAAGAAATCCATGCGGTACAAAAAGACAATTTAAACCTGCATGTAGCCACAAGTTCTTATCTAACTTTGTCATACTCATTTCTCAGAATACAGACAGCTGAGAATTTCCACTACTATGGAAAAACAAATGAGCCTGTGCAGTTCTACAGTGTGTTCAGTGGCTCTGGAGGAGCTTTAAAAAGGTTTTGAGACTATAAATGTAAAACAGAATAATCTGAATTGTCTGTAAGTTGAGTTAAAGCAACCTGACTTTGTTCTTGTTCGGTCAAAGCGTTTCACTGCACCGGTGCGAGTAGCTTCTTTAGTCTGAGGGAAGTTGGTTAAAGACCTCAAATGTGTCCTCCAGCGTGGTTTCACTTCTCACCAGACCTGAATAACCTGCAGTGCGAGCATGCAGTGTCATACATGTGGACACTGGGGGGGACTGGTAGTCGAACTGTGAGTTTGGACTTTTTGCCTCTCCAAGTGACAAAGTAAACCACTGCAGTGCCCACGCTGATTAAACATGGAACTGTGTTCATATTCCTTCACTAAGTTTACCTAAACCAAAGGACAACTACTCTAGATAACATTTGACTAGATCTGATGTTACGTTAAATGCTATGTTTCGCTTGACATTGCTGAGCTTCGTAATTTTGTCTTTGTTCTTTTTGAACTGGACCTATGTCTAAACTTTCCTAACCAGAAAAACTGGATCTGTCTGTCAAACATGGTGGCACCTGAGTATTTAACATAAACACACTTTCCATTGTATTTGTGTCCATTTGAATGATAAAATCTCACTGGTGCGGAAAAAGTGCGACAAATGCTTCACTATTCCTGCAGATGACTGTGCAGAAGGTTCCTGATGTGACCTCAGGTTTTCTGCAGATTCATCCAGGACACTTTAGCTGTTTGCTTCCTTCACTGACTTTGACCGACATCAGCAGCTAATGTTGTGACTGTGATTTCTAACGGTGTATTTTTTTCTGCTTTTGATATCAAAGAAAAGCACCTGTGTTCTTTCTTCCTGATGTTTCCAACCTGCTCTTGGCTTTTCTCTCTTCTCTTCTTACAGTTGTGTAACTGCTGGCTGTTTTCAAAATGCTTTTTTCCAGCAGGCCTGTCTGCTCTGTGTGCGTGCACAATAAACGCAGTTTGTCTCTTACGTTTGTCATCATGTTGTACACACACATCTTCACATCTACAGAATGATAACAAGTCCCCTCTGATCACCCTGCTCCCAGAAAGAACCCTGAATTGTGCAAAGATTTTGACGTAGTGGCCCTAGGTTGAACTGCAAGTTATGTGACGAGTATTTGCCCTACATACATACTGTAGCCAGCTGTAAAACCTAAGTTAATAAAAATCTGAGAACTGTGAAAAAGGAGCAGAAATAATTAAATAAAATTTACATTGAAAGATGAAGTAAAATGAAAAAAGATGTTTTTTAATCATTCAGTGACAAATTGAAATATTTGCAGACACAGTTGTGTTGTTTTGCGGCTGACCGCTCCCAGCAGCTGTAAATCCTCCCGTCAGGACCAGTGACGTGTCTCCTCTCAGCTGGACACAGGGACTGTCTGCTGCCCTCATTTCTTTTCCCCTCCTCCCCCCTCACATTTTATTATTTCTGCACAATCACTCCATCTCTGCTGTCAGTGTCCCTCTGAGCTGCCAGCAGACTCGTCCCAATCATTTCAGTCCCTGTGGGCCCTGGCTCCGGCTGGGCTTCAGATCCACCATCCTTCCAACATGCGATCTCTGCTGGAGAGCAGCTGGATGAAGTTTGGACCGGCCGGCCGGGACTTTCTGGACTGGTCGCCTGGACCCTCAGCTTTACCCTCCACTGACAGACAGGTAACAGCGAGTTCATCCAAATCTAACAAGTGTGTTAGGGCTGATGACTGTTTTCATTATTAATTAATCTGTTGATTTTTATGAATTATTCTATTAATCTTTTAATGATGTATGATGTAGAACAGCCAGCTGAGAATTCCCCTAGAGCTTTTGTAGCTTAAATTATTACTTTTTGTGGCATTTCACCAAACAAAGTTTAGTAATAAAAGCATAAGTAGCTTCTAGTGATTTTCTGTCTTTATCCACTAAAGACAAAATCAAAACGAGATGATACTCTGTGTAAACGATGTCGTGTCAAATGGCAGATAAAGTCCTGAAGTGATTATTATTATTATGTTTTTTTTTTTCTGCATTATACTGATGAAATTATTAAATGTAGATTTACTCTATGTGCCTTAAGGAAAGGAGCTTGTGTTGTGTTGTCATTTGTGACAGCCCCTTAAATTTAAGATTCTTAGTTTCTTCACATCCTAAAGCAAAAAGGGTGTTTATTACTTAAACGGAACTGCTGCAAAACTGCTGGATATTCATGAGCTGTGTGCTCACACTGAACCTCATTATCGGTACAGAATTACAGAGAGTGCCCTCTGCGGGCCAGATGTTATCTGCAGTGCATTAAAAAGTAATACAGTATTTCATTGCAGGAAAGTAAAGCAAATTCACACATGAAATTCTACATTTGCATTAATATGATGAATATTAACATACAGCGTGATAATGTCATATATGGATGTTCAGCATGTCCAACATCTGACACTAGATTTGATATTTGTAATTCAGATGTTAAAAGTTTATTTAAATTTATAGTTGAAACAACAAAATCATAAGCATGTAACATATACTAGTTAAAATGGAAAATTTAATAAATAGTATTCATATGTTTTGGGACCTGCAGGATGGTTGTTACTCTTGAGATGAGAGACAATCTCTTTATCACTTATTATTTAGCTACATACTCTGTCTCCTTTCTGTACTTGAACACACTGTTGACAGGATGCAGCTGCTTTTGGACACGTGTCCAAAGTGACTTTTTGTAAAATGTATTTTGAAATGAAAATGCAGAAAAAGAACTTTGCTGTAAGGATGACATAAAAAAAAAAATCTAATCTCATCTTTTTCTGTCTGATTTACAGGGCCAGACCTCAGGTGAGGCCATCATCAGCGCAGCATCCATCACCTATATTGTCATAGCAACCGTCTCCTTCCTCCTCCTCCTCCTCCTCAGCATCCTCGGCTTTCTGATCTGGCGCCGCAAGCGAGGATTTAGCCTTAACGGCAAGCTGGGCTTGGCCAACGTGATCGCCCTGGAGGACTTGCAGGATCCAGAGAGGAACTGCGAGCTTCTGTCCTCCCTCCGACGCAGCAGGGGGCAGCACCAGCTACCCAGCTCCAACTCTGAGCAGGATGTGACAGATGGCGTGTTCCTCATGGTCTATCTGCCCTCACCCTACGAACAGACACTCACCAGGATCGCCAGGGCCGCCAGCACAAGCAGCTCCAAGGACATAGAGCTGCTGCCACCAAGTCCTGGACCTGAGACGGGCAGCAGAGATGGGGAAGACGGCTCAATGCTGAACGACAAGACAGTCATAGAGAAAGAAATCAAGGATTAAATCAAACTAGTCAACAGAAGTGAATGGAAGATGGTAACGATTTCCTGTTGAGGAAAATGCCATCATAGCTTCTTCCAACAACATCAATCTAGAATATGAGTGAAGCAAAGAACATGAAAAACACAACGATTAGAAGAGACTATCATAACCTGACCATGTCCACTAGGACATTTTTGTAAATCTGTTTTTATTTTTGGATGTTAATGAGGAAATTTTTTATACAGATATGGTTTGGTTGACTTGGATCCAAAGCACATTACCTGCCTTTAAATCTCCCTTTGGATGATATCCTCAGTGAATTCTGATTTGACAGACATTAATTAAAGCTGCTGAACACTTTTGATTCTCGTACAGAATTACCTCTTCCAGTTACAGCTGTTATACCCTGTACCATCAGGAACCATATGTGGTAGAAAAATAACTAAAGCAGACACAGCTCATAGTTAACCTGGAAAGACAAACTCGTTTGCTTAGTTTGTTTGCACCTAGGATTGTAAAAAGTGTATATTCAACTGAGACACATTCTATTTTCTACTTTAATGTATATTTTATAGTAACATAGCTGTAAGAGTTGTACGTTCCCAGTTCTGTCCTAAAAGAGAAAAGAGCAGCATCAGTGAGACTTATACAGCCCCTCATGTAAACAGGAAAATCTTTATTTTGTAATACCAGTATTTGTATTTACTTTTGCTGTGTGATATTTGCCGTAGATTTATCTCATTTTATATTTATCTCATTGTTTGAGCTCTGGATACAGTGACTAACAATAAAGTGGAGAATTCTCCATATTGGTCTCCGAGAGTATTTTGCAGCATTTTCATCATCCCATCTTGTGTAATCTAAGCAGGATTTAATAATATAATAGACTACGTCGCTAATTAACGGTAAAACAATGTACAGTAATAGTGCAGAAGTTGTTTTATAATGTTTGACATTTTGTTGTTATTTTCCTGTAATTTTTTTAGAGCATGGCACATGTTTGTTTAAACAGACCAACTTATGAGTGACAATGAAGAGACTCACGAAAGGAAACACAGAGAACTCCATCCACTAGAGCAGGCACATCTTCCCACATTCTGATCAGGTACATCTAATTAGGCCAAATTAAGTCGCAGTCTATGGCCAAGAGATACAGATGCAACTCTTTTAACGTGTAGGATAGAACTTACCAAGTGGAAGTGGAATTCAAACACTCAAATAAAGTTGGTGCAGAGACAAAGTAAGACTGAAAAGTTAATGAAACATTCAAGCAACAACATTCTGGATGATTCCAAAATTAGCGGATTAATTGATAACAGGTGACGGGATCATGATTGCGTATAAAAGGAGCATCCAGCAAAAATTTGTGCCAAACTTCATGAGAGAATTCTCAGACAGTTGAAAAAGACTATTTCTTAACAGAATCCCAAAGAATTGAGTTCTTTCACCATCTACAGTCATAATATTGTGAAAAGACTGTGTGGTTCCAGGGAACTATCAGTGCGTAAAGGTCAAGGGCAGAAACCACTGATGCGTGTGACCTGTGAGTCCTCAGACAACATTGCATGAGAAACCTTCATGCTACCATGATCAATATAGTCGCATGGGCTCACGAGTACTTTGAAAAATCATTGTCCCTTAACATGCGCTGGCGCTGCATCCAGAAATGCAACCTGAAAGTCCATTGTGCAATCAGGGAGTCATACATCAACTCAGTGCAGAAAGACCATCTGGTTCTCTGGGCCTGAGCTCAAATGGACCAAAACACAGTGGAAACGGGTTCTGTTCTATTAAACTGTTAACAAGTGCAAAAGTCAGCTTCTACGATGGTATAGGGGCATGGTTGATTTGCACAGGTGTGAAGGTGCAGTGGGATTTTAGAGAGACATCTGTTGCCATCACGACAACAGCAGAGGATATTATCAGTAGGACAAAGCCGGGCCTCATTCTGCTTGTGCAACAACAATGTGGCTTTGTAGACACAGAGGGCCTAATTTACTAAGATCCCAGATAGTGAGTACTAAATTGCATGTGCTATCTTGAAAATTGCGCGTACCATTGGTTGGTATTTTGCAGGTGATCTAGTAAGAAAAACTTCATGACTGACAGCAATTCCAAATCTGGTGGAGACGACCGTATTGAAATTAGGGATTTGCATGTTTCACTGGTGTCCATCATGAAGAGTTGCACTCACAGGCTCTGTGTTTGCAGGCGGAACAAGTTGAATTTCAGGACAACATGGATGAAAACACACTTTAGGAGACTGCATCAGTAACAGCTACACAAACATGGAATGACCCACACGCATGGAAATACAAAGATACATTTTATGATTTAGAAGTATTTGGCACTGCAGGTATTACATGGCTCTTTCATGTGACTGGCTCCAAACCAGACCATAGCTCTAACAGCTCCATAGACAAGACAGACAATATGTTTGTATTATTTTTTTGTTCGAACATTCCAAACATATTGCACACACATAAACATGTGTTCTTGATGCCTCCTCCTCGCCTGAATCACAGCAGCCATATTTGTGTAAGCAGATTACACCTGATTTTCAGATCACCACAATTACTGTCAGGCTCGATAAATCCCATTGTGTGTGCTCAGTTTATTTATTTGCATCTTCTCCTCCCCGTATTTTGCTCACTCGGGCAAAACACTTCTACGTATATTTGTGGAGGCAAAGGTGCAAAATCCAGAGTGTGCGCTATTTTGCATATTTGAAAGATGAGTATCTACAGTTCTCAAATCATTAAGTGTAATTAAAAAAGAAAAGTGATAAACTGGTAACCTGTCTTAACTTTTACTAATTGTGTTGCTGCATCAAACCTTGAATTTGCTTTTGTTCACAAAATACAATTAAGTGGATCAGTGTATTTCCTCTGTACTTCTGTCAGATAAAGGTTCAAGTGAAGTCACAAATGACAGATTTTTGTTCACTGCATTTTAGAAAAAGATCCAACTTTTGGGGAATTGGAGTTTGTACTTCTACCTCTCAAACTTTCCACTTTTAACCCGTAGTAATAAAGAGTTTCAAGGCCAAACTTTTTATTTGAGCATTTATATCAAATTATAGAAACTTTACTGATAGTAAATCAAATCTGAACAAGTCAACATCAGAGGAGAACACTGATGAAATTACCATCCCTTATAACAGGGACATCCCTGTTATGTCAAATCACAACATCTCAACATCTCACAACATACAACTCTCCTTTTTTAAAAATAGAAACCTACTGCATGTTATTTACTATACACTATAGGAACACAGAGGGCAAAACTTCTGACTTGACTTCCACATGGAACTCACTGAAGTTGTCTTCCTGCTGCCTGAAAAGGTAAAGTTTTTTTATTCATTAACATAAAACAGTAGAGGTAACTGCAGTGTCACTCTGTGAATAACATAGCATAGAAACTCTTTATTTGTAGAGATTAAAAACAGAGACAAAACACAGTACAGTATAGTATAGTACAGTATACAGTATACTATGTTTATACCAGGTGACATGTCACTTGATTGTTTTTTGTAGTGCCTCACCTTAATGCAATTTCCAAAATATAAGGAGTCGCTGGGTAACAAAAATTAATTTGACAATCTAAATAGCAGCCTACATAAAGAAATAAATACTAAAAACTGGGTTAAATGATACGATACGATCATCAGTTCATACTTACATAATAAATTAAACAACAAGGTGTTGTTTGGAGGTGTACTGCCAAATGTTTGACTGGAATTGTTTTTGTTTCAATGTGAGTCGACTGTTAATAGTCTTTCAAAGAAATAATGACAGTTTCATGTGAAAACTTTGCATGTTGTGACAATATGATTATTAAAGTTGTCTCAGAGATACTGCATGTCCTCAGAGTTATATAGTGTTTTCAGAGAGTTATATCGTAAGTAGCACGGGGTATTAAATCATAATAGAAAATTCAAATTAGGGGCACAGATGACTACAGAGAATACAGATAGATATATGGGTGTGTGAGCTACTCATAAAGGAAAAGCACTATATACAGAAGTTGTCCACAATGTAAAAAAACCCCACTGCATTTAACCTCTACTTAAATAAAAGTACACAGACGTGTAAATCCTCAAAGTTAAAGTAGTTGTTCAGCAGAAAAATGCCTCTGATAACTGATATATTGTTACAGGTAAATGTTGTGGCATTAGATTGTTAATAGGACAGCAAAGTGCAGTAGTGGTTAGCACTCCAATGTCACTCCAGGCCTCTGAACACATCGACTGGCTGGGACATGTCAGTGTGGGGTTTTCATGTTCTCCCCATGCCTGAGAGGGTTTCCTCTGGATACTTCTGATTCCTCCCACACACCAGACAAACAAGCAATTAATCGTTGCTTATTATCCAGTAGCTGTAAGAACAAGGTTGAGTGTCCACTAAGTGACCATGCTGCTTTTTCATGACTTACTCTGTCAACAACAGGTCTCACTCTGAAGAATGGAAGATGCACACGCCCCCTTGATATATGAGAGCAGCTACAACAGCACATTGTCGGACTACCACGGCTACTGCAACATCAGCTTATGGAACAAGTTAGATTTTTTCTACATCTTTGATTTTACCAGCGTCTCTTCACAGTGGAACAGCTCTGATGGCAGCATGACTGCTGATATTCTATCTGCCTTATATGTGACGAGGTGGATTGTCATCTGCACAGGCTTTCCTTTGACAATACTGGCCATCTATGCTTTTTACTCCATGGTGTGTGGATTATAACATTTGTGATATAATTATTTATTTAGAGTGTGTGACTGTGATTGATCTTGTGAGAAAGAACGGGTGTTGGCGGGTCATGGCAGTTAATGTTGAAATGCTTACAGTTTACCTCCTAATTAAAAAACTGGAACTGATCCACCAACCAGAGTTTAAAAAATACATAAATGATTTTCCTGCAGGTGCAACACGATCACATTGCGCCGATCTACGTCATCAACCTCCTCTGCTCTGACCTCATTCAAGTCTGCTGCATGATCACCTGGGTGACAAAAATCAAGGATCAACAGCTCAACAATGTCACTTGCTTCATTTATGTCTTTGGTCTGTTGACCAGTGTTTGCTTCATGGTCTGTGTTGCTCTGGAAAGGTACAGTATCTAAACCCTACAGTGTTCATACATATACTGTAGCAAGAATACGCAGATATAAATATATATATATATCTGTCTTGTGTTACAGGTATTTGGTCATCTCCCAGCCACTGTGGTACCGCTTCAGACGAACCATCCATGTCTCTCTCATGATCTGTGTTATTGCCTGGACCCTTTCTTTCGTCACAATCCTTTTTATCAGCCTGGCATCTGATTTCATCTATCCAGTTCTCCTTTTCTCCATCTTCCTCCTCCTCCCCTTCCCTGTGCTCGTCTTCTCGCTGGCGGGGACCCTCAAATCCCTGTCGGCTTCCATCTCCGTCCACTCCAGGGAAAAACAGCGAATTGTGGCAGTTTTGGTTCTGGTGTTGCTCAATTACACCCTGCTGTTCCTGCCCACCATCATTTTATCCTTCTGCAGAAGATATAACTCTGTCCTCCATCACACGGCTTTCACCTTGATCCATTTCAGTCCGCTTGCAAACTTGGTTCTGTATGTTTTTATGAAGAAAGGAACCATAGAGCATCTGCCCTGTTGCTGTAAAATGAAAAATCTAAAAAACAGATCATCAGTAGACAGTAGACTGTCACTAGGGAGATAGGGAGACAAAGAAAAACAAAGATTCAATTTACAGCCATACACCTGACAGACAAAAGGAAAGGTGTTTCTTCAGAACTTTTGTTCTCCAGTCAAACGTGGTGATGTTTACATGAACAGGAGGATGGTAAGCTGCCATTCCTCAATGCCTGTGTTCACAGGAACAGTCAGTTTCCTGGGGAAAGGGCCACTCCAATGTCTTTAAAAAAAACCCAAAAAACCCCCACTGTTTACAACATAAAAGATCAATGGTGAGGACCCTCATATACACAGCAGAGTGCTTGTGTCTAAGAAGTACATGTTATACTATATGACATACATCATTAGACTTAAGGTATCCCACCTACATCAGCATTTGTCCTGCATTTCCTTCAAAATGTGAAGCAAAACCAAACTTTCACAAAAATGAAATGATTTCAGTTCCACCACAGTTATACAGATTTTACATTTGAATGGCGTAAATCAGGTGCCAGCGGGGTACACACATATAACTCATGCATCTACTGTTTATTGCAAGTTAAAACATTTTATGTATCTTTCTTGATTTTGTCTCATGTTTCTCTGTTTGTTGTGCCACGCTCCTAAAGATCTGACATCTCCTTTCAACTACATATAACGACAAATAAAGAGAAGCCTGAACTCAAACTTGAATTACGTGATTTAAAATTAAAGTCGTGTGAAAATTCTGTCCATGAACCCAAACTGACTGTTTTATATTTGGACACAAGATGGCGACATATGACTCCAAAGGACTCAGTGGCTGATCAGTCACTGGCTCAGCAACTACTGCAGTGCAACTGAGTCACAAAATGTGTCAAAGGGATTAAAATGCTTCAAAGAAATAGATTCACTGTAACACAGATGCTTTTTAATTAGCTCAACTGCACTGTAGCAAAAACAAATTACAACACGGGACAACACGGAGTGCCAGATGTTTTCAGTGGGTGACAGGTCTCTTTTACTACTGAGCCATGCTGTTGTAATACGTCACAATCTCTGGCCTGAAGGACACAGTGTCCATGATTTCAAAACAGAATTTCAAATTTTGACTTGACAGACCACAGGACAGTTTTCCACTTCACCCCGGGTGACCCCGGATCTAGTCTTTTCTTTTCAATGGTGTTTCTGAGCCAATGCAATTTTTTTCCACTCCAAAATTGTGTCTCTTTTCAATACAGTGCTGAAGATTACAACTATTAAATATTGGTTTTTGGCCTTGTGCTTTGTGTTCAGAAATGTTCACAGATATTGCTTAACTTCACGCCATTTTTACCTCTGAAAGACTCATCCTCTCTGGGATATTGTTTTCATGCCAAGTTATGATACTGACCTGTTACCAATTTATCTTGTTAGGTTTGTGGGGTTTTTTTTTTTTTAAGCATTATACAAGTTTTTCTTTGATGTTTCGCTATTTGTTGTGCCGTGCTCCAAAAGTTGTGTGGAAATCCTGTTCACGAACACAAACAGACAGTTTTATGTTTGGACACTAGATGGGGACATATGAGTCTAATGGGCTCAGTGGCTGAACAGTTTATACTTGCTCAGCAACTGCACTGGTGTTACAGAGTCACAAAATGCCTCAAGGGGATTTAAATGCTCAAAAGAAATTGATTTACAGAAAGCAGAGATTTCTTTTATGTGTGAGGTAAAGGAGATAAAGGATGAAACAACAAGACAGATATTCATTAAACTACCTAAAACCATTTTCATTCATCTGTAGTGACAAAGGACAATGAACTAGAACTTAACTAGTTGGTGTAACAAGGCCGAAACATTTGGATTCAATAAAAAGCAAATAAATTAGATGTACACATTAGAATTATGTTTTTTTCTCAAATTAATATTGTATTTATTCAACACATTCAAGACAGACTAAGGTTACTTGATTTGATTAGACGATAAACAGATGCTACAATTAAATTACATTCATTTTACAAACTTTTTTTCAGTGTATTCTACTGTTGCTAGTTAAAGTGAGCAATGAACTGACATGTTGATTAAATTAGGGCATTAACACACCATCAACAATGTGTCGTCAGTTAATTCTTTTAAGGAGACAATACAGAGCAGTGTGGTCACTAGATGGTGACATGGAACTGTAAATGGCTCTGTGGTTTATTGTCTAAAGAGTTTATATTAATGAAATAAAGTAGTTGATGTCAATATGCTATTATTAAATTCCATTGTGAATCAAAATGTCACTATGTAGAATTTATAATGAGTGTTGCAAGTATTTAAGTACATAGACTCAAATACTGTACTTAGGTTTTGAGATATTTGTACATGAATATTTCTGTTTTACATTATGTTTACTTTTACTTAACTACAATTCGGGGGGAAAAATTGATTTACATATTATTATTTTACATTTGATGTAGATCCTCAATACAACATACAATCAACTTATGAATTAAAATTTATTCTTCTTAGATTTCTGCAGAAATCTAATTCATGAGGCACATGAGGGCAGAGTCTGGACTAGACTTTATGATAATCAGGCTTTATTGTCATTGATCACATTTACATGTTACAATGAAATTTGACTTCTGCATTTAAACCCCCACCCCTGATATAGCACGAATGTACCGACTGTGAATAACTTAACTTTAGGCCTAAATCTGTTTTCAAAAGCAAATTCACTGTAACAACCAGCAGTAGATGTCTCCTCATTAATTGCCACAACAAACACTGATTCTTTATCTGACCCAGATCTAAACAGCTGACACAACAACATCAGATATACAAGTCAAGGCAAGTTTTATTTTGAAGGCCCTGAGTAAATACAATGACTCATTAGGCTTTATTGACCCACAACATCATCAGCCTAAGTTGTTTAAGAGCCACTCCTGAAAACAAACTAACTGTATTAGCATACAAGGAAGAAAAGAATGAGAAAGCCTTCAGGTGAGACAAGTCAAAAAGCAATCATTCCCGCTGAGATAGTTGTGTGAAAAGAGAAAACACCTGATCCAATACAAGTCGGAGCTAGTGAGGAAACTCTTGGCCTGGGGGATATTCCACATCTGAACATGCTCTAACACTCAGGGCCTGGGGTTATTAGGAGCAATTACTGTGTGAAATGCAAGCCAATCATGAAAGGAGCCACAGAGGATTAGAACTGATGGCATTTGTTGTGCAGTTTGAATAGAAAATTGAATAGTGATCATTTCATCACACTTTTTTGGTTAAATGAAATAAACATTTAAACAAACTAAATGATGCTCTTGTTGTTGTTGTCTGTCATCCATTATGTACAAACTAATAAAAGGTAAAAGTATATTCAAACCATATAATCGGTATAATAAGACCTGGCTAATGACAAGTTCAGAATTCATAGTTGTTTGTGTGTTTGCTTGACAACACTAGAAATGGTCAGTTCACCTGCTCTATGCTGGATTTTCATTCATCCATTCAGGACAGTAACACCAATAAACGAGGTTGTTTTTATCACACCATGGCCCTAATTTAATATTCACTTGTTCTCTTTGTTACTTGCAGCTTGTATTCAGGGTACCATAAACAATACGATTTTTAAATCAAGATGCATTTTGGGGGCAGCATGATAGCTCAGTGGGTAGAGCAGTCGTCTCCCAACCCAAGGGTTAGTGGTTCGATTCTCAGTCCCAGCAAGCTACATGTCAAGGTGTCCTTGGACAAGACACTGAAACCCTGTAGTAGCGCTGACACAGGTCTAGCAGCTGTCCAAACAACCAAGGGGATCAATAAAGTATTCATTATTATTATTATTTTGAGCTATAGCCATGAACAACACCACACACCCCCACCATCAGGTATGAATACCAGCATTCACAGATTGTATAGAAAACTGCTTCTCTCCCTTTCTTGGAAGCACAAGTCGTTTGTCATCCTCGTCTCTCCTGCGTGTCATTACTTGCCATGTTACTCAAGGGTGTGCAGAGAAAGCAGTAGACTCTGGGAGAGTAGCCACTTTCATGTTGTGGTCCTCCAGCTTTCAAAGGTAAGATTCCTGTTGTGCGTCTTTTCTCATTCTTAATCTAATCTAAATAAAACTGTAAATGTGTGGAAAGATAGCAGTTGAAACAGGAATGTGAATGAATGTGCAAGGTGTGACGAGCTGGCGGCTTGAGACAGTTGTTGTACAGTAAACTGCAGTCACACCAGTTACATTATCATAGTTTGCCTCTGCTTTCATCACTTAAATACAAATTTAAGTTGTGAGGAATCTGACCGTGTGACAAAGAAAAAGCAGAGTATAAGTAACCTATGATAATAACTAAAAATATGTGTGTTTGGAATAATAAAAATGACAGGAAGAAAGATCAGTGCAGAAGAGAAGAGAATTAAAATGAAAGTTGGATAAGTAGGTTGCTGCTTCCAGCACTTTTTCAAAGTGATGTGCAAAATATGAGAAAAGGCTTTGTGTGTTGTGACAACATGATTATTGTTTAAATGTAGCTTAGAGAGATCATGAAATATGATCCGACACATAAGAGTCAAAGATTTGTTGCCAGTAAGTTTGTGTATGTGAATAGAGTCTAAAGACATAAGCGTATTTATCCGGTGGTTTGAGTCTACTGAGAAGTGGACTGGGGGGAAATCTTACATGCACATCTCCAGCATGGTCATTTGATTCTATTATTATGGAAATACAGGAGCTGTGGAGGCTGCAACAGTAAAGTGGAAATGACATTTTGTGCCTGAGAGGCTGAATCTGTTTTCTGTCTTCCAGTAGCATTTATGCATAATCTACACCTACAGTTCATAGTATATATGTCACACACACATTATTGATGGTACTTTGAAAAAAATACCACAAAGCAAACAGCTTAGCAACCATTCGTGTTACTTTAGATAAACATGTCTGACATTAGAATTCAGTGTTGGAGCTTGATAACAATCACTCATAGATCACACTCCTTAATATACTGTATAAGCTTAAAGAATAAGAAATGCAGCACACAGTTAAAGGGGTGGGTGTCAGGCATATGACTCTGTGAGCTATGATTAGTGAGTTACTAAACATCATGTGTTTATGTGTACATTATGGTTGGCTTGAGTCATTCTGTCGAGAGGACAGGTCACTACCTTCCCCTGAGTTTTAAGTTTGCACCGTGTATGGTTGAGTTTGCACCACTGATTTACGTTTTGTATCATTCCAGCATTGCTGGTGCTTGGATCCCTAAATAGAGCAACGGATGACTGAACTGTCTTAATATTTCCACTGCTGCCAATTCTACACAACTTTAGCAATCATCAAAAAGCATTCAAGACACTTCATCTATTATTGTTTTTTGATCCCAGACACAAACCAGATCAGTGTGTTACAGGGACGTCCATGCGAGTGTTGTTAGACTGACTGAATATACCAACCTCTACTGTAGTTTTTCTAATGGATTTCATGTTAAAATGTTGGCTGTGTTGTTGATGTTAGACATATGATAAAAAAACTTGCTCCCTTTCCAGGTTTCACTTTGAAGAATGGACGATTTTAACGACACATCACAGAGCAAAAGGTGTGATTACAACAATGTCACTGCTGCCTTCTATCTCAGTAACAGCAATCCTGGATCCCACATGGTCGTGGTGACATGTGTAATCACTGCAGTCAGCCTTCCTGTCACCCTAGTGGCCATCTATGCTGTTTATTCTCTGGTGTGTACATTTTGAGTGAAGCTTTAGAACTGTTTAAACGGCTCTGACTTCAGTTGCTGGGCCGAGCAAGATGACACATTTGGGAGATGGTGGAATAGAGAACATGTTTGCAACTGCTTTGCTCACTCTTCCTGCAGGTTCAAAAGGATAATGTTGCTCCAGTCTACGTCATCAACCTCCTCGTTTCTGACCTCATTCAGCTTTGCTCCATGATTGTCTCAGTGGCAGTAAAAGACACCTCGAAAACCTTCGAAGTCTTCTTTTATATCTACCACTTTGGTGTGACGGCCAGTGTTTGTTTCATGGTGTGCATCGCCCTGGAAAGGTATGTATGTAGCTACATCTGTGTCTTGTGATTTTATTACAGCATAAGTTCTGATAATGCTCAAACACCATCTACAGTATGTCTGTGAAGATTCTCAGTCATCCAGGTGAAGTTGTCTGAAAGTTGAGTCATGGCAACTGGACTTCTTTCT
>JAUMHL010000008.1:8354211-8368518 GCA_032362345.1 Sandelia bainsii | reverse complement strand
GCAGCTCTGCCATCAGTGTGTGAGTGTGTGTGTGAATGGGTGAATGAGAAGCAGTGTAAAGCGCTTTGAGTACCAGTCTAGTTAGAAAAGCACTATATAAGTGCAGACCATTTACACCTGAAACTATTAGTATAATCTTTTAGAAAAGCACACAGCTGTCACAGTGAAGACCTAACTTCTTCAAAGTCCAGTTTGTTGTTGATTTAGGGGAGAAAAGCGTATGAGTTAAGCTTAGAAAGATTTTGTTTAAATGCACTAAACACACTGTGACTGAACACAACATCTTTTTCTCTAATAAACAAGACCACAATTTCTTCCTAACTTTAACCATGTGCTGCAAAACAGCCATAACAAATATTAATAAGACTAGAGTTTTAAAAAAAAACTGCATTGCAATGCAAGCTCAGATATTTTGGCAGAAAAGAAATGCCTTGATACTTACATGTACATGCCCAGAGTGCAAGATAATTCAGAGATTTCAGTTAACCAGCTGTTTTACATTATTTTCATTATTTCAGATTTGTGTCCATGTCACAGTATTTACTGTCTGACAAGAACTACATTTGGCTGTGGACACATCACCATGGGATCAATGTTTGCTGGATTACATTGGACAGCTGCTGGTGTCTTGTCCAAGGAAACTTCAGCATGTGGCTAAAAGGAACTGGGAATCGATTTTCTTTCTTTCTTAGATGTACTGTATGTGGAAACTCCCATGTGTCATTACACATTAGAAAGCAGTAGTCTCTGGTTCCAGCCTTCAAAGGTAAGGTTTGTGTTGCACTTACTAACTTATCACATTCTATGGGTAAACTAGATAAAATTATTACTGTACTACTATATAACAAGGTAGCCATAGTATTAGTTTCTGTGGTTTTCCTTCTCTCTTCCCTTAAGTCATGTACATGTTTGATATGTGAGATAACTTGAGATAATAGCTACAATAGCTTTAATTACAATTTTAAAAATGTGATGTCTTGTATTTTCTTAACAGTTGTGAGGAATCAGAAATCCTAGTCCCAAGTAGGTCAACTTAAATCGATTAATTAATGATTCTACCTCTACTATACAAGCTCAATAGATATTCTTCCCATTAATGAGAACTTAGTGTTTGTCGTGTTCAAGGAAGATATTTTAGGAAGAATAATCCCTGTAATAATAATCACTATTGTCATTGTATTTCTGCTTTGTTTTTAATGTTATCAACCAATGTATAGTAAATCTGCAGAGGTGTTTATATGATGTTTGATTTTTGACACTATAAATAACCAGATCCTCCTGTCTGCACTCTCTGTTTTGGGCATCTCAGGTACAGCTCTAGGCTGGCTCAAGTCCTACCTATCTGGTCGAACCTTCAAGGCATCTCAGCAGGTGTATCCAAGTATCCAACTCTCATTGACTCCACATGTGTGTCACAGGACTCTATACTACTATACTATTACCCTAGGATCCATCACCCGCTCACACGGCTTTTGCTGTCATTGCTGTCAGTGACAAACATTTTTTTCTATCTTTTCCACCAGACGACTCTGTCTCGTCGGCAGTTCTGCTTGTCCTTCAGCATCAAATTGGGATCTTCAGCAATTGTCCCCACAAAGTCTTCCACGAATATTATTATTATAATAATAAATAAAACTTGCTCTCTCTCCAGGTTTCAGTGTGAAGAATGGAAGATGCCTACATTAACAACACTTCATGGAACCAAACCCATGTCACTGAATACACTAGATTCATCATATATGTGGTGACTTGCACAATCATATCTGTCAGCCTTCCTTTGAACCTAGTGGCCATCTATGCTGTTTACTCTCTGGTGTGTACATAATTTATTTACTGCATGTATCATGTCTGTTTTACAGTCTGTCTGTAATGGATTCTGATCCAACATAGGAGGAGGTGAAATGATGCGATGAGTATTTCCAGAAAAAATTAAATCCATCATTTAAAGTTACATGCCCCCATCGCAGTCAAAAGACTTGTGAAGTTAATTGGACCATAAAGACACGACTCTAGCCTTCTCTCAAAGTGTTGAGGTTAATATTTGATAGAAAAACACAGTAAAAATATCAAGCCTGTCAGACTAATCTGTGCAGCAATTTTTGGGTTTTTCATTAAAAGGCAATCAACTAACACTTCACATTTTGTAAACATTAATGGTCAGATAAAATATTCCTTACCACACCAATAAGACAGAGTTCAGAATACAGTATGTTTACAGCCCTTGTCGCTTTTTACAGGTGAAAAAGGATAATGTTGCTCCGATCTACGTCATCAACCTTCTAATTTCTGACCTCATTCAGCTCTGCTGCATGATTGTTAGAGTAGCAGAACCTAAGGACAAGATCACCTTTGTAATCTTCTTTAAAATGTACTTCTTTGGTCTGATGGCCAGTGTTGGCTTCATGGTGTGTGTCGCCCTGGAAAGGTAACTATCTGTCTGTCCAGTGTGCACATAGCTACACACAGGCATGGAACAATTTGTTGGTATCTTCAACCACAAGGTTGCACAACCTTTAGAAGCAATCGCCGCAAACAAGCAATTTCTGTAGCTCTCAATGAGACAGTTGCATTAATACATTTTTCTAGGGAATGTAAGTGAAACCAGTTTCTGTTTTCTACAAACATAATCAGGATGTGTTTACTATTAATGTAAATGTCAAGTTGCAAATACATTAATAAGGAACAAATCAATTAAATGTACCCAGACGGCGGATCGTGGCTGCCAAAATATTCAATCTACAACATACAATTTTGCTTTCAGACTAAAATCTAATCTTGCAGCTGACATTCATTTTTGTGACAACAGACAGACTTTTGGGTTGAGGTCAGTGAAATATTGTGTGCTGGCTTAATAAAGAAAAAGGTAACACTAGTGTTTATCAAACTAAATCTTCCTCTCACCCTAATCAAAATGCTTTTTTGGCCTAAATCCAACCTGACACAAGACTGTGGTTTTGAACTCAGGCCTGCGGTTTGTCAGTCCTACACATTATACACCCTCCAGCCACCTCAACCACCCCCTTAGTGACTCAGTTTCCATTAATAAATATAGCACTTCATTAATTCAACAAATCACAACATAATTAAAATACTACAAAACCTGAATGGTTTCTGCAGTTTAGTTGCGTAGGGATGTAATTTTTAGTAATTTACATGTGTGATAGATGGTGCAATCAGCCACTGATGTACTTTGACTTTAGACTTCAACTTGTCAACATGTCTTTCGAAGTCGTCCTTGGCTCTTTGTCTAACATCATCATCTTTTGGTTCGGTCTGGGATTGATTGAGGCCACATCCAAACAGGGTGGCTACAGTCCCTTAGAACTTAAATTTCTTAATAATACTTTCAACTGTAGTCACAGGAACATCGGTCTGTTTGGAGTTGGTCTTTGGGCCTCTACTTTTAATGTTACTGTCTGTAATTTTCTTCCTGATCTCCTCAAACAACTCTCTCCTTTTTGATGTTCAGTGTGGTGTGCATGACACCAAACAGCAGAGTGACTTCCTTTCTCCATTTCAACAGGCTGAATGAGCGATGGAAACAGGAAACATTTATTTTCTATGTTACTTTAAGTGTCTTTTTTGTGGAAGGGTACCAACAAATTTATCCATGTCTGTTCTTGTGTCTGATCACTTTATAACTGTATACTGTCATTCTGATGCTACTTAAAGTCCATGTGTGTGTCTCTCTTGTATTAAAGATATTTGGTCCTCGCCTGGCCACTGTGGTACCGCTTCAGAAGAACAATCAAGATCTCTCTGGTGGTCTGTGTCATAGTGTGGGCCCTACCTCTTGTCATTATTATTGCTGACTTTTACTGGGGTGGTCCAGTTGTCACAGAAATGACCTTTACCGTGTACGTCCTTCTTCCTTATCCCCTACTCATAATATCCCTGGGTGGAACTATTAAAGCTCTGTCTGTAACCAGCAGTGTCCCCCCTGAAGAAAAGCGACGGATAGTAGCCCTCTTGGTCCTAGTGCTGCTTATTTACACTGTGCTATTCCTTCCTACTGCCATCTGGTGCTTGGGAGGAACAGTCAGGAATTCTTTGGGGTATCTTTCTTCTGTTACTATTAAGTTCAGTCCTCTTGCAGATTTGTTTATGTACGTTTTCCTTCGGAAAGGGGCTGTGGATAGTCTTTTGACCTCTGTGTTGTTGCAGAATGGGCAACACTGATGGCAGCACATCAACAGATTGACCTTTTTAATTAGCTTATCTTTATATCCTTTAGAAAGTTGGTTTTATCTGCTAGCTGTGCTTTTCTGACTGTATGTTGGCAAACATGTTCCACTCGTGATGTGGCGTCCAGTCACTGTTAAGTAGCTCTGAATGTCCACCCATCACTTGTGAGGCCTTGCTTTAGAGATGCTTTGGACAAGGTGTAGACAACAGCAGCTTTTGCTTCTTCATAAAGTGCTGGTATGTGGATGAGAAGGAATTTCATTCCAGAGCTCAATTACTTTTAATGTGTTTAAACCTGTGTTTCCAATGACTGAATATTATTGTAGAGCCACTGCTATCAAAACACTGATGGTATTTCTTATTGCTCTGCTGCAATCTGAATTTCCAGAGAAAGACTGTTTAATTGATGAAGGAAGCAGCGCTTGTACAATGCTTATTTTTAACTTGCAGCAGTTGTCATGTTTGTCGCGGTGCCAGAAACGTACCTGATCACCCCTAAAAATGCTGTTCAACTGGCAACTGGTTCTATTTGTAGTTCTTGAAAAGAGAGCTTCATCAGTTCAGAACTGACCACATTTAGAGATGCATGACTACATGGTACAGTGTATGAAAGAAAGTAATCTGAAAATAACTGGATAACTTTCTAGACATACCATCATTATTGGCTATGACATTTTCATTTATTGTATTATTTAAAACATTTTGTTGAATTGAAAACATTTTGTTTCTTTCATTGTAATTGATTTTCTTTAATTACTTTTGTCAGTTTCAAGTTGTTTTAGTGAAAATCTGTGTTCTCCCTTTTGCAGAAGGATACCAACAGATTTGTCTGTAAGAACAGTGAAGTACATGTAGTTAGTTACATTCCAACACTGACAAGAGCCAAGACTTAAATTTCCTGCTTGAACATAACTTTGTCAAACTTACTGAACACATATTTGTCTTCGCTAGCAATCTCTCTTGTTCTTCTTCCAGTTCTCAGCCTGCTGTTAGTCAGACATAGACACCGATACACCCTTCCTTCTAGTAATTCTACTGGAAAGGGGGAAAAAAAGTACTTTATTTGCCATATTCATGTGGTTTACATCACATTTTAAAATTCCTACTAATACTGTTGACCCATTTTTACCCACATACTTCTTTGACATGCATAAGTTTCATAAAGTGTCACTGTATTACTGCTGAAACCAGAACAATGTGTCATAATGAAATTAAAACAGTTGAGTAACAGTGTGTGTGTGTGTGTGTGTGTGTTGCTAACATGCACAAAAAACTACTCAATTTCATGCAGTCACTGCAGCAAATCACATTATTTCACAGTACAGTCATACAAACACATATATACAAAATTAAACATCAGGATTATGCTTTCTAGAATGTATTTGAGAGAAAATTCTGGTTAAGCGGTAGCGAACAAGGAGAAATACAACAGCTTATATAAGACTTTAAGACAAAACAATTACAAGCTCTGATTCCCTTATCTCTGTGTTACAGTATGTGCCATAACAGTAAAATTCAGTTACACATTACACTTAATTTGAATGGTTATTTTCACAGAAAATTTTGATAATTTTTGAATGTGTAATTATAATAAAGAATCAAACAAGATCTCAAAAATCACTGGAATTTTAAATTATAATTTTCATGACAGAAATAATGTATTACTTTAGTATATATATTAGTATTTTATCAGTAAGTACACAAATCTAGACCAAAGATACTTGTGCATATTTAAACCTGAAAAACAAAGTAACTTTTTAAAGATCAGACCAGATATCTGTATTATTATTATTATTATTATTATTATTGCTTGTTGTCTCCATGTTGTTTCAGATTTTACATGTATTACATGTACTGAAGGTGTTAGGACATGCCTAGCTGCTAAAATTGAAATTAAAATGTTTTTACTAATTTTTAATTGCACAACGGTAAGAAACTTATTATTTAAAAATTAATCACTTTAAAATTTTATCTTACAATATGTCTAATGTTTTGGCCTCCACATTTATGTAAATAGAGGCCAAAACATTAGTAACATCTCTTAATAATGCACTCTGGTAAGACTGCACCACAGTATGACCTCAATAAAAAAAATGTTATATATAATAAACACACTGAAAGTTTAGCATGTGGCTGAGCCACAGTCATCCCCTTGTGTGAATAATTCATCCCTGTAAGTAAGCCAAAGAAATCCAGAAACTGTGATTATTTGTGTCTGCATTAAATCGACATGTTTGCTGTGGGAATAACAGCTTTCAAAAACACATTTTTAAAATACTGATGGCACAGTGTTGTGAGTGAGCTGATCAGCCACAAAGTGTTAGAGAAACAACTACAGTTGACATTTCTGATTGTTGTCATTTGTGTCTGTTCAGTGATATTTTGTTGGCATTTACTCAACAACCACCCATGTTAGATCTATCCCGTTAAAGTGTTATTTATCCTTTCAATATGTAGTCATACTGTATAGTTTTTATTGGTAAATTAAACCAATAAGTCCCATCTAACAAAAATACATTATGTAAATAATGGTTTTCAGACATTTAAATTATTAACTTACTGTAAAATATTTTTACTGCTCCTTTCAACACTTTGGACAAGTGACATTAAGAAACACTTGTTATCATGGACTTTCTGTTCAGGATTTTTTTGACTAATTACATGTAACAATTTTAAAGAAAACTTTCTTCTTAGAAAACATGAAAATAATGTAAACTTGTGCCCTCAATTGTTTTCAAGATGGCTGCAAGATTAAAGTGCAACAACATAAAAAAAGAGGAAGTTGTGGTACAAAACATTGCACAAAACGCCTGTTTAGAAGCACGGACCAGCCTGCAGTTGCTGGTGGCCGGTGAAGAAAGAGAAGCAACCAGTGTGTTTTAATGACTGTGCTGTGCTGGGAGCTGTTGTTGTGTGTGCAGCTCTTTCATTTGACCTTTGTCTCAGTTTTGCAATAAAACATATCATTTCTATAGTATGATATTACTAAATAGCTTTTCTGATTTGTTTTTTACAACTTTGTGATCCCTTACAAAGAAATGTGAAAAAAACACCCACAAACCGTTCTCGCTTAGGCTGTAATATTTAAAACCTTTTGGTCTCTTTACATCGTTTCACCTATAAACTAGGAGCCACCCACAATTATCCAACCACCTCTCTGCAACTTTCCCTTAATAAATGTACTGTAGCACATTAGTCCTAAAAAACACATTGAATGATGTATGTTAATGTACATGATAATGTAATGATTATGTTTTTCTACAAAAACTTAATCACATTTGTAGTTTAGCTGCATAGGAGCATCATTTTTAGGAGTCATAGTTGCAGTAAATATTATACATACAGTACACAGTAATGTAATAAGAATATAAGTAAATCTTTTTTGCTTCAAGTATGACATGTGCCTCAATGTATATGAATCTACTAATATTTTATACATTTGCTTTTGAATTATCTCAAGAAAGAGCTGATTGCACCTTTTATCTTTTTGTCAGATAAAAGGTTGAAGAAAAATCTGGAACATTTGAGTGGTTTAGAAAAACATGAGTGTGAGACAAGTTACATTTAAACATGATAAACTGAATAAAACTTTTTATTTTAAGTTTAAGTCTGTAGAAGAAATCATTTGGAAAACTTTAGATCTTCGTTAGAATTTATTTTTCCACCATTCACAAACTGTACCTAAAACCACTTCTCTTTCTTAGAAGCCCTGTTTATGTGGAAGCTCCTGCAAGTCATAAATTAGCCACAGTTCTGCAGGCTGTGTGTTTGCAGAGCATAAAGCAGTAAACAGAGACAGAAAACATTCAGATTGTGGTCTGACCATCTTTCAAAGGTAAACTTTTATATTCATAAATGTATTCAATGATAACAAGGGAATGTTTTACACTGTTTTGTGTGAACATGCACATAATTTGAGATAAATGCTGCTCCTTTTCCAGGATTCACACTGAAGAATACTTGAAGATCTCAACAACAGCACCTCCCAGGACAGACGCTTTGATTACAGCAACACCACCAGAGACTATGATTATCACACATTTGTGAATGGGATGACGTTCACAGTAATTTTGATCAGTCTTCCTGTGACACTAATGGCCATCTATGCTGTTTATTCTCTGGTGTGTACGATATGATTGACTGATTGATTTATCTACATGTATGTATCATGTCTATTGTATCAGGCTGTCTGTGAAGTGTCAGACAACTGAGACAAAGTTCACCTGTATCTCCACCTATGTGCAACAACATTATCTTGATAAGTGTAACTTGGGGTGATTCATTCATGGTGCCCAGACGCTGAATCATAACAGTGTTCCTCTCAGATCCTCTGACTTTTCATTTAGCCTCTCAAAATTTTCTTTTGTCTAATACTTTGGTTTATGACTAAATGTCTGCAAAACGAATGGCATCATCAACTTCACCTTAGCTATACAGCAAAGGAAAGGAAAGATTAGATTCTGCCTGAGCTTTGTTTACTTGTACCAATGATTTTCCTTACAGATTTTCCTGTAAGCTTGTGTGCTCCCTTGCCAGCAAAAATAAAAGAATACCTTTGGAATTCAGATGATGATCTGCAGTGAATTTATTTAAGTAAAGAGAATTTTCCTAACAGTTACATCATACAGTTCATGAAAGTTAGTCATCTGGAAAGTACCTTTAGTTGTCAAAAAAAACAAACTAATAAAGTACCATTACATTCAAATTCTCAATGAAACTGCTTTACAAGGAGAGAAATGTATTTAGTTAGAATCTACCACTGACAGGAGCAAATAATAATTTGTCCTGAATAAGATATCAATCCCCGCTCTCTAACTGGTTGGACACAAATGAAACTTAAACACAATGCTATGTGTCACAAAAAGTTGTAACATCGTGATTATGCCTCACTCAGTTCAACAGAAAAATTATCTGGAAGTGAAATTCCACAGTTGAGCAGGCAGAGAAGGAGGAGAAACAGCTTGTGAGAAATTTTAAGCACTGAAAGCTCAGATTCCCTGCTCTCTGTGATCAAGAGGTGTTGCAGTATATGTATTTGATAACAGTGAAATTCAGTTACACATTACATTTAATTCTGCTGCATCTATTTAGTCCTGTTGCATTTTGTTGCATTCGTTCATGATCTCCCAAGGATGATTGACTATAACATGTCCTGCCCTCAATCTTCTGTTCAACCTAAAAGTAAGTTGCAAGTAAAAGTTGGAAAAGAGGTCACTAAATATTTAGTGCCACATAGACCTAAATAAAAACCACAGCTTTTTCATATAGTTCAATGAACAAGTCAGTGTTTATTTGTAATATGTTTCTTTCTGATATCTGTTGTTCTCATCAGTACAAAAACCAAATATGCAGCTTAGTCCAAAACACAATAAGTATAATCAGAACTGGAGTTCCTTACATTCCATGTGCAGTCACCCATGGACCCACTTTGTCTTTTTGTTGGAAGCATTTTAAGCTCCTGCATGTCACTACATGTCACATTACTGCAGACTGTGTCTCTGTTGAGGTGAAAGCAGACTCACTGAAGTAGTGATCCTCCAGGTTTCAAAGGTAAGATTTGTGTTGTATTACTTATCTCCTTCTATGGATAATCTAATTTATAAAAGCTGTAAATGTATTAATGCTTGACAAGGGAAATGGGTGAACTTCTATACTGTAGCTCAACCAGGTACTTTTGCTTTCTGTTTTTCTCACATCGTTCCATTAAATACAAATATACAAAGCATCATGTGGTTTTGTGACAGAATATACAGTAATTAAGTTTATAGTTACAAACACATGGAATGCTAAGTATTTTTAACTATAAAAGGAGGTAAATGAAGAAGAAATGATAAATATAGAAGACAATGAGCATGGACCTGCTGCATGTGAAGGAAGTAAATATCTTTACAGATTTCTTCCAGTAATCGCTGGCAGTGATAACAGCTGAAACATGACACAGTGCTTTGCGTGTGTGACAATATAAATATTGTTAAAAAAGTATCTTGGAGGGATAAAGATATGCAGTATAACAGAGTCTGTTAATGATTCCTTTCCAGTAACATATGAACAGAGAGAGATGAACAGGTATTTACCTGGGCATTTGTAGTGTATTGAGAGCTTATCCAGATAACTGCAATGGTATATTTACATTGAAAAGGGAGAGCTGATGAAGTTGCATTGTTGTAGTCTTTAGATATTCTGGAGTAAGTAGATTTTACAGTTTGAAATGTACTGCAGCAGCAAGTAGCATAAAGAAGAAATGCTAAAATAGCAACTTCTGTGATTGATGAAGACCATTCAGCTCTGAGTGCTACTGAAACGCAAACATATACTCTCTGTATGGTTGTGTGAAAGTGAAAAATAAAACAACAGCTTGCATAAAAACATCACAAGGAGGGTATCAAGGGTGTAGATTTAAATGTTAAAACTTTAGCATGAAAGAAGCCATTTGTTTCCTTTCTTGTTTTTAATCTGTGCACTGGTACTGCGGACAGTCTGTGCGGACACAATTTTTTTGACCTGCACATGGACATTCATGCTTATCCTTCTGGACCCTTACAGACCGGGGAGGTAATAAAATACACATGGCAAACAAGCAGACATAGAAAGTATGAATTGGCCTTGAAGAAGAGCATTTGGAACACTGAAGACAACAAAAACATTCAGTTCACCAGGAAAATTAGCGGTTTTATTAGCTTTATTGTGTGAACAACTTCACTGATTAAAAAAAACCTTTCTTCCTTTCCAGGTTTCAATCAGAAGAATGGGACAGAACTACATTAACAACACATCACAGGACACTATCAGCAATAGCAGCATTGATTATTATACAGAAATTCGACATGTGGTGACATGCGTAATTATTTCTGTCGAACTTCTTTTGACCCTAGTGGCCATCTATGCTGTTCATTCTCTGGTATGTACGTTATAACAGATTTACAGTCCAAACCATAAGCTGCTAATTTTGATCCTACAGGCTCTGTGTATCATCACACGCAATTTGAAATTAAACAATGAATACTACATTAAAGGGGTCATTTTATGCATGTCGTGGTTTGATGTTAAGTGAAGTCCATTTGGGCTACTGCAGATATAGCATCCCTTCCACCCTCTCAGGTTAGCTGCCACGGCTAGCCTGCGAGGGTTTCTGCAAGAATATGATTCTCTCAGGAGCACTTAGACCAGCACCACCCAGCCACTATAAAGTGGCCAGTGAGTGTATGTACCATTTACATTAACTCCTACTTTATTATAATGTAAAGTGAAAATAATAGTGGGCCAAGCACAAACCCATGGGGCACTCCATTTACTAACATTTATGAAGAAAATTCTGTACCATATGCTGTGGTTTACATTCAATTTGTGGCCACAATATGTTTATATTCAGTGTCCAATTTACTAAGATAGCACATCTTTTCCCCACCGAACAAAAAGAAAGGTGCTCAAACACCTCCCTCAGACACTGATGAAAAAGGAACAAATGGTTCTGTCTCAACTGTTAGGTAGAGCAAAACTGCATATTTACATCTGTTTTGTTTACTTTTACCCATCTTTATCTGCAGGTACGAAAAGATAATGTTGCTCCAATCTACGTCATCAACCTTCTCATTTCTGACCTCATTCAGCTCTGCTGTATGATCATTTGGGAGACAGGAGCAGCTGGGTTTATCAGTCGCTTTGTCTACTTCTTTGGTCTGATGGCCAGTGTTGGCTTCATGGTATGCATAGCCATGGAAAGGTAATTATCTGTGTATCTAGAATGTGTGCAGCTCCTGCTGTATCTGACCGTTTTATTATTGGATAATTCTGATGCTTCTCAAAGATCAGTTATATGTGTCTCTTGTATTACAGGTATTTGGTCGTCGCCTGGCCACTGTGGTACCGTAACAGGCGAACAATCAAGATCTCACTGTGGGTCTGTGTCGTGGTTTGGGTCCTTCCTCTTGTCTGTATCCTCCTAGTATATTTCAGGAAAGAGTTTAAACGTACAGTTTATGGTGTCTTCCTCCTCCTTCCATTTCCCCTGCTTATATTCTTCCTGACTGGGACCATTAAAGCCTTGTCTGCTGCTATCAGTGTTCGTGCTGACGAAAAACGTCGAATTACAGCACTTTTAGTCCTGGTGCTGCTTATTTACACCCTGTTATTTCTGCCTGGCATAATTTTGTTCCTGGCAGAAAATGCCAGAAGTCGTAACTTAACTTCTGTGTCTTTCACTTTTTTTAAGCTCAGTCCTCTTGCTGATTTATTTCTGTATATTTTCCTGAGAAAAGGGGCTATAAACAAGGTTTTGGCCTTTCTGTGTTGTTGCAAAAAGCTCAGCAACAGTCAGCAGACCAGCAGTATGAATGATGACAACACACACACGGTCATCTCTACATAGTCAGGGAAAGAAAAGAGGAGAAAACAGAATAAGAAATATAGTCAGAAAAGAGAGAGAAAAGTTACTGTCCCCAGTAATACAACTAACAGTAGGTAACGTGAAGCATTGGTTTTGATTATGCTGTTGAAGTAGAGGTTGCTAGAAAATGTTTGTTCAGGTAAAGTTGCTGTTTTATGTTTTAAAATGTATGTCTAAATGTATAATAGATGACAGCCCTAAATTCTAAAATGCCATTTATATCAGCAGTAAGGGAATATATACTGACATTGCTGTATTTCTGGAGGATATAGGAGGATATTCAGATTTCCAGTTAACTGTTTATTGTATCATTGTTAACTGTATCATTTGTGCCATGTAATATGTTCTATTTTAAAGTGAGGAACTTCATGCTTTGTATAGTAAGTGCAAATGAGAGATTTGAAACAGTTCATTTCCTACTTTTAGTTCAATAGCATCTGTTTGCCAACAGACCCTCCAGCAAACTAAAGATTTAGTTTGCAACAGTGAGGTATGCAAAAATGTACTTGATGTCGCCTATGATTAAAGTGAAAGCAAAAAGATAAAGACAGGTGAATTGTGGAATGACATGAAATTTTCAGAAACAGCTGAATCTAGGTTTTTTAAATGAAGTTTAACATTACATGAGGTTTACCATTATTGATGGCAGTTTATTGACGGTTTTATAATATTTGATTTTTTAGCAAACAAAATTTAATTTAGAAATGTCCCTTGTATTTGTATGAATCCATGCTGTATTTCCCTGTTTTATTCCTTTACTTTAGTCTTATAATTCATTCATATACATTTCTAAACTGGTGCACGTGGTAATGAATGATGCTATTAGATTGGGTAGCCACTAGATACAAAAATAAATAATAATGAAAATATTTGTATAAAACAAATTGATCAGACTTGTGGATTAGGTTAGTGCAACAATAAACCATCAGTAAGTTAGCTTGTCAGCTGGAACAGCTCGTGTTGGATCATGGAGCTGAATATGGCACTGTGGTAGTTGGTTTGTTATGCAATGGAATCTGCATCAAAAATTGCACTGGTGATGTCTGAACACAGACACAGACTCATACAAAGCCCCTGGGTCCCTTGATGCCATTCATCACATTGACAGTTCTAATAGCAAACTGACAGTTGTACAATATGTTGCTGCATTTATGCACATTTTTTGTAATATTCTTGCACTCAAAATTTGGAATTAAACTTATCAAGAATAATAAAAAAAATCAGGCAAGTAATGATGTATTTAATTCCACATATAACTTAGTGGCCCTGTATATACATTTGGAAGATTTGAAGTCAACAAAGCTTGTTTTTACAGAATAATATTCTTGTCTTTCTCAACTATTTGGCATCAGTATAATCAGACTACAACACTCAGTGTGAGCATGTACTGTAAAAAATTTTTTATAATAGAGCAGATATAGACATATGCATGACGAAACCATGCACCGTCATAGGGAATGCACAATATTGTCCATTTCTACTGAAAGCCACGTGTCTCTTCTTAAGCATAGTTTTTCTGGAACTTTTCTGTAACTGATTGGATGAAAGAAACACTGAGGCTGTGGTCCTCCAGCTTTCAGATATAAGGTTTGTGTTACATTACTTATGGTCATTTAGGTACATAACAAAGACACTAGGAATGCAAATTAATATGCAAACTATGAGAAGTTAACCACTTAGGACTGTGGCTGTACTATGTACTACAGGCACCCCGTTAGCGGGGGGGGGGGGGGGGGGGG
>JAUMHL010000008.1:8330273-8342481 GCA_032362345.1 Sandelia bainsii | reverse complement strand
AGCTTTTATTAGGGTTTTATAATTTATGAAATCTGCAGCTCTTGTAGCACTTTGAGATTTATTTTAATGTAAAGTGCATTATAAATAAAATTTATTATTATTATTATTAACTATTTACCTTTGCTGGGCTACTGGAGGGGTTAATTTGCCCATTCAGTCTATATTTGTTTTGTGGATTCGGAAAAAGCATATGATTATGTTTTTCAGGGGTTTTTTGGGTGGAGAATGGGAAGTTGTGACTGTTTTTTATGTAACAAACCATCTGGTCCTTGTATAACAAAAATGAGAGTTGTGTGTAAGATCAGGATGCCTGCTACACTTCACTGGAGATTTTATGGACACATCCAACTGGTAAGAGGACCTGGGGTAGACTCAGAAAACATGCAGAAGATACTACATATCTCATCCAGCCTGTGAATACCTCTGAATTCCCCAGTAGGAACTGGAGAACAGTTGGACGATCTTGCTAAACTTGTGAATGATGGATCCTTAAATTAAGGATATGATCATTTTTATTTCAATCTTTTTAGGTTTTGTTTTTTGCCACATTCATAAGTTTGTTTTTTCAGCATGACTTGTTCCCTGAAAGCAGAAGTGTTTTAATGAAGGTATATTGAAATAAAACCAGTTGAGTAAGAGTGCCAGTGTGGGTTCTCAAGAAAATTCTCAAGAAAAACAGGTGATTATAAATTTAGATGTTTGGGTGTCTATTACTCAAATTAATGTCTTTTTCTTTCTTCTTTTCTTCATCTTTTGTTTTTTCATTGAATTCAGTCCCACTGTACCTATGTAGTAATCTGTACTGGTTGAGACAGTGGGGGGCATTGTCAGTTGGTGTGAAGTATTTCTCCAAAGGTCTAAAGTTTTAGAGTTTATTTTTTTTATTTTGCAGGTAAAAATAATGTAAGGATAAACTTCAATAGCTAGTGAGCATTCACCAAAGTTATAATCCTTATCTGCTATTATTTTGCAGCACAGTCATACAGTTAGTCTCATCCCCTCTCTCAAATTGGCCGAACATAGGAAAACCTCTTGTTAAACAGCAGGATTGTGACGTGTGTATGTCTCACCCTGTTCTGCAGCACATGTTCCACATTTCCTGTCACCATCTTTGTTTTTGTGGAGAAGAAACGGTCCTTTCCTAGAAGAGTCTATGAAGATTAAGGAAATACCTCCAGAAATTGGGTGAAAGGTAAAATACAACGTTACAGAGTTAGAAAGCCACCATGTACTGGCTTTGTGGGGCATCCAGAGAGTTAGCACAATTTTTTGCAAAAACACCTTGCATATTACAGAACATAGTGTGTTATTATAATGCAAAACCAGTTGTGTAATAGTGTGTAACAATGTACGTGTATGTGGACCCAGCAAGATTTAAAAAAGGTAAAGGAGCGGATGCAGGTCTGTATCCTGCTGTGAGGGCATAGGCAGCTCGGAGTAACATGAAGACAAATGAGAGTTAGTGGGAGAGCGGGGCCAGATAAGTACTGTATACTAAAGTTGAAGCAATTGTTTTAACTCACAGTATGCGGAGAAAGTATGGAGGTAAATATCCAGAAACTGGCAAAGTCAGGTAATGTCCTGCAGTGGTCTAACAGAAGGTGAGGGCAGATCAGAGCAAGAGACAGGTTTAGATTGCGGCTATGTCCAGTGGTTAGAGCAGGCCGGATATCCTGTCCAGGGTCAGAACACAGAAGTCGACAGAAAATGACGTATGTGGTGATATTTGATCATTTCAGCTTTGCAAGCTGACCGTAACACGAGGCTGATCCAGGAAATGGTTTGTGGGTTCAGCATGCAATTCGAATTATCAGGGGCAGCGAAAAACAATGAACAGAAACAGCGTCAGGGTTACTCACAGTACCAGAGTAGCTTCATAATTACACAATGTCAGGTCCGCAAAACACTGCTGGAAAGTTGCTCCGTAGGTATGGTAGCAGACAATCTGGCAGGGGAGTGAGGCTGGCGGACATCCTTATAAAGGGAAATGCACAGGTGAAACTGATGAGATGATTAGGTGACTGACTAGTGAGAGCACAGTGAGAAAAGTGACAGGAAGATGACCATATATGGCCCAGACCAGGGAACCAGCCCGGAGACCAGGAAAAGTGATGTGGTGTGTGCATTGACAGATACAGAGATACAGAGCAAAAACCACAACATTCATCAGTGTGATAACAGATTGTAGATATAGATAGGAGCTTATAGAAGGATCTGAAAGACTAAAGCCATCCCTACCTTGGCATGAGTAACAATTTTTTGTCTCTGTAGAAAAAAAGCAAGGTTGTTATTATTTGTTTATTATTTTTTATGATTATCATCCGGCAGTTGTTTAGACATGCTGAAGTACCATTATTTTGGTATCCTTAGTCATGATTCATGAGCGCTGAACTTCTCCTGCTGCTAGTAATTACATGCTAACCAGCAACAGTGAACACAACAGCTGAGTAAGCAGCTCCCAGCTCACGAGCTTGTACCAAAGTTTAAGACTCCATCCTCCATGCAAAAATTAATCACTCTCACGTCTACTTCACATGTTATATTTATAAATTGCGCTACTGCTTAATTGATGCACTGACAAAAAACACTCACCAGTGGAAAGTCTGTGCACCAGAGCATGCACTGCACTGGTCCTCATCAGATATGAGAGGTACAGACAAATACAAAGTGGTTCATCCTTTTTGATGAACCCTTATTCAGTGGGTAAACTGAATCAATCACAAACCTTTTCATATAATCACATCTCAACCACATCAACCTTATATTTAAACACATCTATTGGTAAGTGAGCTTTAATTAAAGTCTAATAACATGTTACGGACAATTACCATAATTCCCACATTTGGCCACCTCTGCCACAGTGATACTTTGAAAAAAAAAAATCATTTTGCCTTATTTGTAGTCGTAAACTTGATAATTAGGGCAAAACAGCATCATGTTGTTTAATCATGTCATCTACACAACTTTGCAACTGCAAATCACCAAAAGCAGGTTTGCTGTGCTTTGCTGATGCTGAATGCACACGTCCTCTTTATGGCTAATTAAAGTGTGGCTCATGATAATTTAATGCACAAATCAATGCAGGAGTTATCATGAATTCCTGTGGCTCAACACTAATAAATGATCAAGTCACAAGCTGCTTTACTATCACAAAAAAGTATTTCAGAGCAGAGTATATTAGTAGAATCAACACAGCTGAACATCTCCACACCTTTCTAACATAACTTCTCTTTGTCAAGATACCACCGGGAAAATAATTGTTAAATTAAAGTAATGTGCACTTTCATTACAAATCCCAGATGAAGGCATGTAGTGGGCATGAACAAACTGCATCAAGCAAACTTCCCTCTCTCTGATTATGTGACACATTACTGTTGGCTGCATCTTTGCAGATAGAGAGCTGTAGAAAGCAGTATATTCTGTACAGGAGGAACATTCAGTTCATGATCATCCAGCTTTCAAAGGTAAGATGTTGCATTACTTACATCATTCTAAGGACAGTCTTAATAGTAATTCCTAAAATCTGTATATGTATCTATATGTATTGATGCATCGTGCAACACAAGGAACAGGAATACAAATAAATATATATATAAACCCCTCATTTTCCTTGAAATATAAATATACAATTATACAATTACCTGGCTATGTGGTACAACAATAAGATAGTAGCTAAAAAACATAAAAATACACAGACAACAAGGATTCTTCAAATGATAAGATATGTACTGTAGAAGTATCAAGTATTGTAAAAGAGAAACACTAAAAGTACTTTATAATTTTACTAAAGTATTATTACATATAGTATTATTTCACTGTCTGAGCTACTTATCTTATAATTAAAGAAACAAACCTAAGGTATAGATATGCAGCAATGAAATCCATTTAACATCTTCACTGCACTGTAGTTATGCTGTATTTGTGTTTAGTGAACTTTAGTGATATCAACCTGCAATGTAATAGAGATGTTAAGATTTTCTGTTCAAGAGCTTTATTGTCATTCCACAATATACACAGACACATGAGTCCACGTTCACGAGTTCACAGTGCAGCCTAAGGCACTAAATAAAAGAGAATAGAACTGCAAACACACATACTTAAAGAGGAAGTTCGGTTGGGTGTAATTGTGCAATGGTCTCTTTAGATCCAGGCGATAGTATGAATTCACTGGTACACTATAAGGAACATATTAATCAGGTAGTGAGTAAGTTTTATGGTATTTTTCATCATCTTTTTATTATTTTTATTAGTAGTAGTTGTAATGATGAATTGATTGATACTTTATTGATCCCCTTGGGGAAATTCTTGTGGACAGGCTGCCTCTTTGAGGCACCAAGGGTTCAGGGTTCAGTGTCTTATCCAGGGACACTTCAACATGTGTGAGGATTTGGGGGAAGCCAGAAAGTGAACCACCAACCCTGGGGTTTGTAGACTACTGCCAACTGCCCTACCTACTGCCCATGTTCTCCCCAAGAAGTAGTAGTAGTAATGTCAGTATAACAATATTAGCCAAGAAGGTATTTTTGATTACACGATTGGTTTCCAGTTTTTACTTTTTGTTTATTTGTTTCCATGTTTACCTCAGTTTTAAAGTCACATATTATTTTGCCTTGTGAGCATGTTTGTCTGAACTTGTGCTTCAAAAGCATTTGGTACTTTGTAATGATGGATGTGAAAAGATAAAGAGTTTGAAACACTGAAATGCTGCTGTTTTTGTTGTTTATTTAAACAGCTCACACTTTGAAGAATGGACATTTTCTACAGCAATTTATTCAATGACACAGACTACTACTATTACTATGATATGGAAAATTACACGTTTGAGTGGCTGTACCCTTTGCCAAAAACTCCCACCGAATGTATAACTTCATGGATTGTGATCTGGATAGGTTTTCCACTGATCTTACTGGCTATATATTCATTGTAGTCACTGGTATGTAAAGATTTCTGGAGCTTTCCACTATGTAGAAGAAAACATCTCAAAAGGGACCTGCCTCCCAAAAATTATGTTCGTATACAGCTAAACTGCATTTGAAATTACGTTTTTGTGGTGAACATAATTATAATGTTGTTTTGAAAAATATTGTTGTGAATGAATGAGCTCATACATTTTTAATGCGGGTTGTGGTGGATGGTGGGTGTACAAGCACGCAGCACTGACAAGTCAGAAACTAAAAAAGAACTGAGGTTAGGGTTAGAGAAAGTGTTGTATTTTGGTTTTATTTTAATGCAGACATTGCATGTGTGTGATGCAGTGTTGTGATGTCTGAACCCAACCATAAAACACTTCAACAAAGCTGGATATATCTGGATACTGAACTGTAACGTCAGATATTTTTGCAGAAAAGAAAACAGGATGTTGTAGATCAGATATTTTGGGACAAAAAAACATTGCTTGTGGACCTTTCACTCATATGTTCAGTATCAATGTGTTTGCAGCTTGTCATTTGCGTTGACTGTGAACCTAAGAGCATTATGTTAACAGAAAACGTAATTGCAGATACGTTCCCCACAAAAACTTATTTTTGAATCCAGTTTAGTTGCATACCAATGTAATTTTTGGGAGACTGGGTTGTTGTAATAATGTGTGGAACCGCTCTTCTAGTAGAAATGATAAACAAGTCATGTTGAGTGACTTTCGGTGACGTCTTTTTCCTCTTTGACTGTATCTGCAGGTGCAAGAAAATCATGTTGCTCCAGTCTATGTCATCAACCTTCTGATCTCTGACCTCATCCAAATCTGTTGCTTGGTTTTCTGGGTGGCAAGATACTGGGGACGTTTGTCCAGTTATGTCTCTAAATGTATCTACTACATCGGTGTGCTGGCCAGTGTTGGCTTCATGCTATGTGTTGCCCTGGAGAGGCAGGTAGTGTGTGCCCTTCTAAAACTAACACTGTGAAAGAGAAATAAAATTAATATCCTGATTTGCAAATTGTGTATTTATGCTTTATTACAGGTATTTGGTTGTGGCCTGGCCGCTGTGGTACCGCTTTAAACGAAGCATCAAGTTCTCTGTATTGGTTGCAGTTATAGTGTGGATTTTATGTTTCTTTGAAGTTCTTGTTGTATTGCTAACATCTGACTACATGCTCATTTTCCACTCCATCTTTCTCCTCCTCCCCTTCCCTGTCCTCATCTTCTGCTTATCTGGGACCCTCAAATCTCTGTCTTCATCCATTTCTGTTAATCCCAAAGAAAAACGACGAATCGTAGGAACTTTGGTCCTGGTGCTGCTAAACTACTCTGTGATGTTTTTGCCTTGGGTCATTTGGCTCCTATCACAAGGAAATTTATTTGAGATGGTACATAATGAGACAGTCCCATACTTGTCATTCCTTCAGTTCAGTCCTCTTGCAGACTTGGTTCTGTATGTTTTCATGAGGAAAGGTGTTGTAGACAGGCTTCTGGCGTCCCTGTGTTGTTGCAGGATGACAGGAGATGAAGAGCAGGGCCAGGTAACTACCTCAAACAAAAAAAACACAGAAGAAGTCAGCTCTGTGTAGACATAGCAAAGGAAGAAGATTGAAAAGAGAGAGGGAACTGACCAGTCATAACTTCGGTTTGTCAACAGTGGACAGCTTTCCTGAAGTAGTACAAACCTAATCACAAAGTCTTAAACAGTACTGAATATAGTCTGTGCAGGCTACACACAAGTCCTCAGTAACAAACTCATGTTGTTGTGTAGAAAATAATTCTCATCATGTGCAGAACAAGATTTGAGTTGCTCAAGGAGACTTTTATAAAAATTTGTGTTTATTTGGCTGCACTGTAAATGGAGACTCTTCACTCCTCTGTTGTATTTCACCATGAAACTCACAGGTTCTTCGTTAATAAACCTGATTTTATTGCAGTCCTGTGCTAGTGCTAGCTTTAAGTAGACATACTGTTTAGGTTCTGCATGGGAAATGTTTACTTAAGTACAAAAGTATTAGCTCAAAAAATACTTGAATGTATTGAAGTTGAAGTATGACGTATGCAAGTAAAGTATAAATCCCTCATTTTATCTCAAAGTTATTAAAGTATCCTAAAGTAATTCTTAATACACCAACATAGAGGACATCAAACTTAAATGCTATTAAATACCATACATTTCATATACATATAAGTCACATTCATATATAAACACAACCACATAGACAACTTTAATGGTATAAAGTTACAGACGCAGTACAGTATATGTCAGACATCTAAGATCTAACTTTGTCACTGATAAAAACATTTACTTATGTCTGCACAGAAAGGGAGAGATGACACATTTCTTTGTCCCAGAGAGAAACAGCAGAGGCTCCAGGTGTCTGGTTTTATTGTAAAGACAACCACAGTGATAAATGTGGAAATGAAGCAGCAATAACAGAGCAGAACACTCAACTTTTTAAATAGATAAAGAAATTGAACATGATTGAGTAAATGATGCAATATTTTATTTATGAATGTAAAAGTGGAAATGTTTTAGAAAGAAAAAAGATTTTGTATGTTAATACTTTGGGAGGTGATAGTGATTTGACCGATAATTACAATGTTAAGGAGATTATCATTTTGACTCTACAGGCAACCACTGTTTTTTTTAATGTAAGTTTCCTGTTTGTACAAACAGAACATAGTGTGCTATGATAATGCAGAACCAATTGTGTAATAGTGATGTGGTGCATGTGTTGACAGATACAGAAGAAAAAAACATATATGTATTATACATATATAATAACACATATGGTTGCTTATTGCTCAACTTTATGTCTTTTTCTACACCACTTGAGACAGTTAAAAGTTTGTTAACAGCAGAGGGTCTTTAGGTGATCTCCAGTGGCTTCAGACAGACTGGATTGCTGGGACAGATGCTGGGCACTGTCACCCATTTTTTCTCTCCTAAACTGTGTTGAGGATATCCAAAACTGGTTAGCTGCTGATCTTACCTACAAAAATAATGAAATCGTTTTAAATAATGTAAATGTTGCTAACCCCAAAGTCACGGATACATTTAGTTGGTTACTCCCACCATATGGCAGCCTCGGCCTCACTTATCTAATCAACTCAATTATGGAATCTGTTAAGCTAATTCTATCAACCATGAATCATTGCATTTTACACCATTCAACATGCCCTGCCGTGCATTCTGACTCAAAATGCCGGAAGAAGGCAGAAATGATAAAGAAAGAAAAATCACACACTTACATAGTTAATAACAAAAAAAGCCACAACCTCAGTCTCAGTCTCTTTCTTTTCTCCTCTCAATCCTGGACAATCTCTCTCACCCTCTAAACAGTGTCCTGGCTGGACAGAGGAACACATTCAGCCAGAGACTGATCAAGTGATCCACAGAGTGTCACAGGAGATCCTTTCGGCCCATTGCCTTTAAACTGTACAAACAACGATCATAACCATTATTTATGTTATACCTTTTTAAATTTGCACTGAATTCCACATCCGACTATTATTTGCCTATTTCATCCATCTTTAAATTTTCTTTGTTTCTATTGAGTTTTTACATTAATGTAGTTCATATTTGTGTTTGTGTGGATCTTGTTTCGGTTGTGGTTCTTTTCTTTCCTCTGAACTGAAAGCAGCTGTAACAAGGCAAAATAGTTTCCCTCTGGGATTAATAAAGTTTTTTGAATCTTGAATCTTTTGCATAGACTACTAGCACCACAAAAACAACAAAGCAACTATTTTGTTATATTTTTACAATATAATTCCTGTGTTTTTGGAGAACTTCCTCAATAATCAATAGCCTCTTTTTATTCTCGGAACCATATGTTAGTCATGATTCATGAGCGTTGAACTTCTTCTTCTTCTGTTAGTATTTACATTATAACCAGCAACAGTGAACACAACAGCATAGTGAGCAGCTCCCAGCTCATGAGCTTGTGCCAAAGTTTAAGACTCCATCTTCCATGTGACAATTAATCACTCACACATCTACTTCACGAAATAAATTGTGCTACTGCTAAACTGATTAACTGACACAGACACAACACTCACCAGCGGAAAGTCTGTGTACCATAGCATGCACTGTGTGTGGCACACGTTCCTCATCAAAGATGAGAGGCACAGATAAATACAAAGTGGTTCATCCTTTTTGATGAGCCCTTATTCAGTGGGTAAACTGAGTCAGTTAACAAACCTTTTCATATGATCACATCTTAACTGCATCAACCTTATATTTAAACAAATCTATTGGTAAGTGAGCTTTAATTAAAATCTATTAACATGTTAAGGGTCGTTTCCTTAATGCCCACATTTGGCCACCTCTGCCACAGTGATACTATGAAAAAAACCCTCATTTGACTTGCCTTATTTGTAGTAGCGAATCTGATAATTAGGGCAAAACACCATCATGCTGTTGAATCATGTCATCTGCACAACTTTGCAACTACACATCACCAAAAGCAGGTGTGCTGTGCTTTGCTCATACTGAAGTACAGAATCTGCTGCACACTTCCTCTTTATGGAAGTGGTAGCACAAGACAGATACAAATGCTAAACTTAAATTGTGGCTAATTAATAAAGTGTGGCTCATGATCATTTAATGCACAAATCAATGCAGGAGTTATCATGAATTCCTGTGGCTCACCACTAATAAATGATCAAGTCACAAGATGCATTACTATCACAAGTCAAAAGTATTTCAGAGCAGAGTATAACAGTAGAATCAACATAGCTGAACATCCCCACATCTTTCTAACATAACTTCTCTTTATCAAGATACCACTGTTAAAATAATTGTTAAATTAAAGTAATGTGCACTTTCATTACAAATCCCAGTGGGCATGAACAAACTGCATCATGCCACGCAAACCATAAAAACAACTTCCCTCTCCATGCTTACGTGACACATTATTGTTGGCTGCATCTTTGCAGATATAAAAGCAATAGATTCTTTATAGGAGGAACATTCAGTTTGTGATCCTCCAGCTTTCAAAGGTAAGATGTTGCATTACTTACATCATTCTAATGACAGTGTTAATAGTAATTCCTAAAATCTGTAAATGTATTGATGCATCCTGCAACACAAGGAATACAAATAAATATATATATAAACCCCTCTTTTTCCTGAAATATAAATATAAAGACAACAAGAAATTTTCAAATGATAAGATACGTACTGCAGTAAAAGTATCAAGTATTGTAAAAGAGTTATTCTGCTTGAGAACTCAGAATTGAGAAAGCCCTCTGGAAGGGAGGGTGAAACGTCTTCAAGGAACTAAAACAAGTCCAGTTGCCACTGAAAAACTCTTTTACAATACTTGATACTTTTACTGCAGTACGTATCTTATCATTTTTTTTGGGATAACCATGACCTGGATGACTTAGAATCTTCAGAGACATTTATTGTAAAAGAGAAACACTGTCTGAGCTGCTTATCTCATAATTAAAGAAGCAAGCATAAGGTATAGATATGCAGCAATGAAATCCATTTAACATCTTCACTGCACTGTAGTTATGCTGTATTTGTGTTTAGTGAGCTTTAGTGATATCACTAATGTTAATGTTTTAATGATTTACTGTTGAAGAGCTTCAATGTCATTCCACAATATGCACAGACACACAATGAACTGAACTGTCGTCCACGAGTCCACAGTGTAACCTAACATTAAGAACCTTCTCTGTTTCCAGGTGTCACTCTGAAGAATGGATTTCTACAGTAACACAACCAAACAGGACAATAGCTTTGATTACAGCAACACCACTGTCACTGTTTGTACAGACAAAGCTGGATCACCATCAAAACAAGTCTCATATGTCTTTACGTGCGTGATCATTTCCATCGGCCTTCCACTGACTCTATTGGCCATCTATGCTGTTTATTCTCTGGTGTGTATATTATGACAGAGATTTATAGTTCAAACCGACTAAAATAACAAAAAATGACTAAAAGTGTGTGCCACCGTTATGTGGCTTATATTGAGTTTGCAGTCACAATCTATTTATATTTACTGTCCCCAACATAATGAAAACTGATGTGACCTCAGTAAATTAAGAATAATTTAGCTCTGTTAACTTGTATCATGCAATTTTTTACACATTTCTCGCATATGAGGAGAGAAATGCTAACACAATGTACCACATGTTTAAGCCAAAATTTGTCATATCTGAAAAAAGTGCAAATTCTAATTAGCGAATGATCGTGACTTCATCTGTTAGGCCGAGTAAGATGATATTTACTGTATTTGGGAGGTTGTGGAGTTTGGAACAGGTTTACGTCAGCTTCGTTCACTTTTACCAATGATTTTCCTGCAGATTCGAAAGGATCATGTTGCTTCGATCTATGTCATCAACCTTCTCATTTCTGACCTCATTCAGCTCTGCTGCATGATCCCTGAGGTGGTAACATATATGACGTACTTTGAAGTCTTCGCTTATATGCACCTCATTGGTCTGATGGCCAGTGTTTGCTTCATGGTGTGCATCTCCCTGGAAGGTAGTTATCTGTCTGTAGCTCCCTCTGGTTCTATTTTAATACAAGACAATTCTGCTTCTCAAAGACCACCATCTACTGTATGTGTCTATCTTGTATTACAGGTATTTAGTCATCGCCTGGCCATTGTGGTACCGTCACAGGCGAACAATCAAGATCTCTCTGTTGGTCTGTGTTGTGGTCTGGGCCATTCCTCTCGTCTATATCCTACCTGGCTTTTTCTGGAATGATGGTCGTGCTGCAAATACATTCTTTGGTGTCTTCCTCCTCCTTCCGTATCTCCTACTCATCTTCTTCCTGATTGAGACCGTTAAAGCCTTGTCTGCTGCCATCAGTGTCCCCCCTGATGAAAAACGCCCAAAGTAACTATTATTTTACCAATCTGTCTTTCTCCATACTTAAGTTCAGTCCTCTTGCTGATTTGTTCTTGTATGTTTTTCTTAGGAAAGGAGCTATAGACAAGCTTTTGGCCTCACTGTGTTGTTGCAGTAAGGACAGAAATTATCTCAGCAGATCGACATTATCAACAGCATGATTGATGACATGTGACAGTCACCTCTATGTAGATGTCAGAAATAGAAAAGAGGAAAGAGAGAAACAAGATTCTGCCATCTACTGATTCAGTGTCCAATCACAACTTGTTGCTTTCTGCTGTTTGTTATTTACATGTAGAGTCAGTTAATCAGTACATCTCCAATCTCCAAGATTCCTCACAGCAGTACTTGAGGCCAATGCAAAGTCATCTAGGATGGCAATCTGACTAGATACCATGTCTCTGAGATTTTTGGGCCCAA